>JBCJKH010058250.1:17506-30785 GCA_039877255.1 Loriculus beryllinus
CCAGTGGAAGGGGTCCCTGCCCGTGGCAGGGGTTGGAGCTGGAGGAGCTTTAAGGTCCCTTCCAACCCAAACCATTCCATGATTATTTGCAAAAGACTTAACTGCAAAGTCTTCATCCTCATTCCTTCAAAGAGCAACAGGGCTCTCAGCTCGGTTTCTCAACCCCACTGTTATTTCTGGCCTTTGATGGAGTACGGCCTGGTTTTCTCTCCCACCCTCCAAAAGGCTTTGTAGGAACATGGCTGGTCCAAAGGGGCTCCTTCAAACACAAGCCCACCATCCCTTCTCCGGTGATGGCAGGAGCAGCGTCAGACAGAGCCTGCTGTGGTCTGCAAGGCGGAAGCGCTGGTTTCCTGCGAGCACAGCGAGCTCTAACATAGGCCAAGCAGAAAAAAGTATAGCAAAAGAATAAAAGCAAACCCAAAACCTGATCCCAAGGACTGCTGGGTCACTTTGAGCACTTTTCTCCACCAACACTCAATCCCAGGCTGTGCAGACCAGTGTACTCACAGAGCTGCCAGACAGCAAACACACATGGTAGCAACATGCTCCTTTGGGAGAACACATGGATTCAGGCTATTGCACAGCTGGAAACGGGCTGCCACACTGCCCCTTACAAAGCTGATCAATGTGGCGTGCCTGAGGCCTCACGGCAAATCCCAAATGAGCCCTGTTCCAAGATGGCAAGGCCAAAAGTGAAGAAAACCCATCCTAGATACCACTAGAAAAACTGACTAAATCACACGGAAAATATGCTGCCACCAGCACAGGGCTGGGTTATGCAATGGCTTCAACTCCTCCTTGCATGCATGGGAGAGAACCTGAAGCATTCTGGTCCTGCTGGATGGGACAGCAGCCTCGGAAGTTGGTGCAGATAAAGTCCAGCAGCATGCACTGAGAAACAAAGAAATGAAACGGAGCACAAAGCCATCCTCTGCATGTGATAAAGGCCAGGAGCATCTCCACCACCTCCTGGCTGCTGCTCATCCATCAAGCTTTGCTAAGAAGCAGCAGGCAAAGGGGTGACCCCCTCCCTGGGCAGGGCGATGTGCAAGCAAACCTGTCCCCAGCACAGGGAGCAGAAGATGCCTCACCACATTGCTTTCAGTGTGAGAAGGAGGCCTCTGGGCTCCCTGGGCCCCAGCAAGACAAAAGGTACAGGAAGCACGGGGCAATGGCAGGCAGTGGTTTGTCACTGGCAGGCTTGCTGCCACCCGAGATGCTCCTCAGCATCACACAGCCTACAGGCAGCAGGATGCAGCCAAGCCACAGGACCACTCCACAGCACAGGCAGGTGGGAATGCTGTGCTGGGTGGCTGTGAGCACTCCTAGCAGATACTTGTCTGAGACAGAAAGATCCTAGAAATAAACTGGATCAGCATCAGCGGCTATCCAGGGCACACCATGGCCAGATCCTGTGCTGGTTTGACCCATTGTGCTCTTTGTAGGGATAGCGCCAAACCTACAGCATTCCCAGTGCCAGCATCGCTGAGCTGACCTTTCCAGAGCACTGCAAGGAGGGATGGACTGATAAACACCCTATACTGTCAGAAATCCCTCACTGCCACCAGGTCCCTAATGAGAGCAGGCTCAGACCTCACGCACCATTGCTTCACTGCGTGCTTTGCTGATGGGGCAGAGCCTGCCGCTCCCTCCTGCTCGCATGTTCCTGGATAAACATGAAGCACGCAGGAACACGTGCTTGTGCCACATTTAGACCTCCTCCTGCCAGGGAAACCCTCTCCAAGTATGCACAGATGTTGAGACTGTCAGGGCCCTGCTGCACAGAGCAGGACCAGGCCCACGGCTCCAGCCCAGGCACCAGCCTGACTCAGGACAGCTGCTCCAAGGCTGACTTTGCCAAAGGCTCGGAGCTGCTGCGCTGTACTTGATGTGTGTCAGGCATGAGCCAAACCCAACATCTGCGAAGCAGCTGATGAAAGGCACCCCACAAGGAGGGGAGCCCCAGGAGCCCCCCAGGAGCCCCCTGCTCCCCCAGCCAGCTGGATGCTGTGCACGGGATGGGATTTGTGGAATGCTGCACTGATGCCACTGATGCAACATCCCAGGTCAGCTGCGGGCATGGGATGCAAAAACAGGCCTTGGGGTCACCCGGAATGCCTGGCAGTCCTCACTGAGGATCTGGGAAAGGGTTTGGTAGAAGAATAGTGTTTCCACATGAAGGTTAAATAATCCTTGGAGAAGCTAGACTGAGAACATCTCACATACCCCAGCTTTTGGCTAGATCCAGCAGCTCCATACTCTGCTCCAGCAATGCACGGGGAGTGGGATGCTGATGATCCAGAAAGGCAGAGCTGACCCTGCACTGGTCATGGACCTGGTTCTCAGCAGCTCCATGAAGCCACCAAGAGAGGCCAGGAAGTGCATCTCTGCATGGCCCCACCACCAGACTCAAAGCATTCACACACTGTGCAGCTGTACATGCAGCCAACAGAGAAATGCTAATGCTTGCTGAGCAAACTGAAGCAACATCCCTGGATGCAGCGAGCACCAAGCATTTGCCACCTTTTGGTGATTCTGCAGCCAGTTCTGCTGAGCTACAAGGACTCATTAGACCAGGATGCTGCAGTGGGATAACTCCCCTTCCCGTCACACAACAGAGACTGGGAGCACTAAGGGCTTCCAGGTTTGCTGGATGGGTTCATGTGAACACAAAGAGAAGATTCACAGCAGCAAGCAGTGGTACATCAGGCTGTGAAAACATAACAACTTCCCAGGCAGCTGAACATCCCCAAGGGATACTCAGCTTTCCAGGGAGCAGTGTGCACCAAGTAACCTGTCAATTTTTGGAAGCAGCAATCTTACAAAACTGTGCCTGTAGGGTGTAACGGAGATATTTTTGGAACCAAAGGGTGAATTTATAGTTCCTGGTTAACTACAGCCAGCCACTGGGACTGCACAACTCTCCCCTTTGCACACCAGGCTAATGACCACAAGCTATGGAAATGGATCCAACCTATGGAAGAGGTGGCAGAGCCACAGCTTTCTTTTTCAAGGGGACAGGAGGAGTCAGGAGGGAAGAGGCAGCAAAGCCAGGGCTGGATGCAAACCCAGGCACTGCTGCCCAGTCGGAGCCACTGTGGGATTCCCCAGCACTGCATGCAGCAGATCCACACTGGTCCCAGAGGGGTGTGTGGGTACCAGGGAATGTGGGACACAGCTTAGGCTGAAACTGCACCCCAGAGGAGAGCTCAGCCTGGCATGCAGAGCCACCACCACAGACCCTGCGGCACCAAACTGTAACTTAGGGATGTTTCTATTGTTCAGTTGCAATTTATCTGCACTGGTTGGCACAGCAAGGCCAAAGCTGGAGCCTGTCCCTCGCATCCCTGGGCACGAGGCTATGGTCTCAGGCTGGCCACCAGCCCAGGCCCACCTACCAACCAGTTACATTTCCTTCTCAGCTTGTATCTCCACCCAGGTGCCAAAAACATGACCCAGAAACAGTGCAGGATGCTTAACTACACAGACCAAATCAACCCAAGAGCTGTCAGAGAGGTGGCCAGCTGCCTCCTGAGCATGCATGATGCTCCAGGTTTGAAACCTTCTACTCCCACGACAGGGGGATAAATCCATTTTGAGAGATCAGAAAGGAAGCAGTGCTCTGGAGCAAGCACTTCAGTAGGTGACCAGACAGGGCTATAGCATTGAGCCATGGGCACAAGCCACACGTTGAACCATCCCAGCTCGCTCCCACATGCGCTTCCGTCCCCTCCCCACTCCGGAAACAGTCCTCCACAGCTCACCCCTCACTAGCTCTTTCATTTACAAGAGATGGATGCTCCAGGGCTCCCCACCACTGCTTCCCTTCCGGCTTAACCCTCCAGCTGCCACAAAGTCCACTCGTGGATGTTTCTAGGCTGGGATGCAGTGAGCTCATCCCAGAGGTCAAACTGCAGTGCCAGCTCTGCCCAGATGCAACTTCAAGTGTTCACAAAGTGCCCCTTGGGAGCTCAGGCACAAGCCCCTGTGCTGTTTTAGGGCACCTCAGATACAATGCAAAGCCTGTACCCCCCATAACACCATACCCCGCTCAGACACGTGCCAGCCCTTGCAGCACAGCCGGCAACTGCACATCCTCATTTCTTCAACCACGTGAGGCAGCAGCCCTAAACCACCTACAGAGACCTGCAAGGAGTTGTTACGCTCTTCTCTTGTTTTCCCAAAGAAATGTAAAAGGAAGGAGATGATCATAAATAACTCCAAGTCGTGTCTGCTCCAGTCTTGCAAACTGAGCCTCGGGCACGTGGAAGCCTCTGGCCACCCAGCCCCAAGATCTCCCTCCATAAGCAGCTTCCCTGGAGGTGGAGTGAGAGCTGATCCCAAGACCAGCCCTGCCTCTCCGGGCATGACCCCATCACCAGGGAACTCCTGCACACCAAGACCAGCAAAAGTTACCCCATCAACCAGCCCCACGCAGCCTTTGCTCCCTGCAGACATGCTCGCGGTACCCAAGGACCCCCATGGAGCTGACTCCCTGGTGGGCCTGGGGAGAAGACCCAAGCCCCTGTCCATCCTGAGCGATAGTGTTCACAGGAGGGATGTGGAGGTCCCTTCCCAGCCCCGGGCTGCGAGCAAGAACCTCTCACCCGCCGCTGCTGCTCCGCAGAGCTCTCTATGTTGAAAACAAAGAAGCCGGCCGCGCTCCACAGCCTCAAGCTCGCCCAAAAAGCGCTGCAGGAGGAATCTGTCCTGCCCCAGGCCCCCATGGGCACCTCTCACGGGCACCTCCAAACCCGGCTGAGCTCCCACGCTGCCTTCTGCAGCTACAGCAGAGGGAAAAGCAGCGCCCCGAGGTGCGGGAGTAACCCGTGCTCAGCGGAGGGGTTACACCCGCGGGCTTAGTTTAGCTTGTAATGATTTTCTTTTGCTTGGGGTTTTGTTGTTGGGTTTTTCCCCTTTTTTTGGTGTTTTGTTTTTTTAGGGGTAAGGTTTTTGTTTCTTTTTTCTTGAGGTTTTTTTTCACGAAGGGCAGCTCTGTCCCAGACACCCCGGGAGCCCGTTTATGGGGGGCAGCAGAGCGGACAAGGCCGCCGGGACCCCGCAGGAGATTCCCCACCTCCCTGGACAGAGCCGCTATTCATCCCCGGACAATGCCGGCATCGCGGCCAGGCCTCCCCGAACAACGGCCCCTCTTGGGGGGATGCGCAGGGGAGAGGGGCCGGGCGGGAGGTGCGGGATGAGCCCCGCCGGCACCCCCCGCACCGACTCCCCCCCTAGTCCGCACTCGGGTGTCCGGGCCCCGCGTGGGAATCGGAGGGACCCCCCCCCCCCTCCGCGTTCTCAGGCCCTTCCCCTGATTAATTCACCCCCAAAACCACTTCTCCCCCTCCATGAGCCCCCTCTCAGCTGCCCCCCACTCCCGGCACCGGCGACTCACCCGCGGCGGCGGCGGCTCCGGCAGCCGGCGGCTCCCCGCCTCCTCCCGCGCTGCCCTCCGCCTCCTCCCCCATCGCCCTTCCTCCTCCTCCTCCTCCTCCTCCTCCCCCATCACCCTGCCTCCTCCCCCGCTGCCCTCCCCCTCCCTCCAGCCCGGCCCGGGGGGATGGAGCCTCTTCCCGGGAAGTTTGCTTCATCCCAAGGCGGTTCCCAGCTCCCGGCGCTACTCGGGGCCCGTAGAGGAACAAAGGCGGAATGGTTTGGGGAAACCCGCTGGGGACTTCCATTGGGAAAAGCGAGGCTGGGACAAAGTCGGTCCCAGCCCGAGCAGCCCAAGGGGTGAGGGCACGTCCCCAGCGTTGAGCACAGCCCCGCTGGCACTCGGTGCTCCGGGATGAAACTTGCCTTTTGCTTCCCAGCGTCTTGGAATTCCCGCAGTAGGGATCGACACCAGGCGCCGGTGGGTGTTAACGCCGCTGACCGTGCGCTCCCTTTGCTCCGCAGCTGTTTGAAGACCCCTGGGCCACATCTGGAGCCAGCAGCCTACACACACGAGCCTGGCGGCTCTTTAAAATCATGTCCGTTAAGCTGAATAAAGATATTATCTGTCTCCACAAGCTCTTCGTGCCTTGTATCTTGATTACCAGAGCCTCACTACCACCACCTCTTCCACCAGCGGAAAGGGCAGCAGCGAGGTGCATGGGGCAGGGAGGTGGCTGCACCTCCTGGCCCTGCTCCCACCACCGATATGAGGTCCTGGTCCTACCTGGTGAGGGCTGAATCCCCCTCGGTTCCATTCAGCAGGGCCAGAAGCAGAAGGAGCTCTCTCTCCCTTCACTGTCACCATGCAAAGCCAACCTGGCTCTTTGGGACCCCTGGTTCTGCTGTGTCACTTTGATGTATCCTATGATCTTGGGATGATTTTTCCCCCAGCTCCCTGCAGTTCTCAGATCAGCTTTTCCAGACAAAGGCCTGCAGGCAACAAAAGGGCTAAGCCGGATTTGCACATTTGCAGTCCTCAGTACCCAGAGGACTCAATTTCCCATGCACAGCCCCTAGGCTAGGGGCTAGCACCTATCCATCCCTTTTGACCTGCCATCAGCATCACTGGGCACTGTCAAACTGCTTCTCCAGAGTCAAACCCTGCTGCCCACGCCAGCAGCACCACAGCCTGCCCTGTTTGTAACCCGTGTCTCTCTTGTGGTTGTCACCTCCCTTCCCCCTTTCCAACCACCAGCAGCAACAGCTCTGAGAAACCTCCGCACCAGCACCCAGGCAGGAAACCCAGCCTCAATCTGCTTACACTGCAGCTCTGTGTAGCCTTCTGCTGGATTACACCACTTTTTATGATTTAATAAAGCTTTAAGCTTTAACCCCTATCAGTGGGCATTAGTGTTTTAATCTCCTTAACCTCCAGGAAAACCCAATGCTAGATGCCAAACTGGGCTTGCCCGAGGAGCAGCTGGGTCTGTTTGCGAGTCCCTCCAGCCTTGCATTAGCCGGAGAAAGGCAGGAGCAGAGGGGGAAAACAGCTCAGCAAAGCTCTGCAGTGCTCACTCAGATGCTGTGCTTGCTTGGGGCATCTCAGGTGCACGTGGGCTTTGCAGATGTGATTCACTCTTCACATCCCTGCCCTCACATTAACCACATCTGTAGTGCTGTGCAGGTGTTCAGCATCCAGCATAGGGTTCACATGCCCAGACCAAGGCCTGGGTGAACCCAGGATGCTCAGCCACGTGAACCAGCTCCTCTGTGGTACTTTTTCCCATTGAAACCATGTGATGTTTTAGTCTTACCTGTGAGGGAGGGGAAACAAAACCAACCAACTATAGAAATGTTCCCCCCTTGGTCACTGAAGCTCTGCAGGAGGAGCAGGACAGAGTTCACACTGTACAAGTTGTTTTTCTGGTTAATTCATAGAGAATATTTTGTTTCAACTCATATCTCATCCTTCTCAGAAACAACCCAAGGCAGGGGAGCAAGCAGCTCACAAGGACAAGAAAATGCCATCCTTGGCCTCAAAGCAAATAAATACATTAGGCTTTGGTAACTGTGCTGTCCTTATGAAGGCTCTTGGGTGGCTTTGGGGCTGTTTGTGTAGAGGAAGCACTCACAGAGTGACAAAGAGACACTTTAGAGACTTGTTACTGCAGGAGCATCTTTATTCCTGCATGGGGAGCAGGGCCCTGCTGTACTTGTTCTCCCACTGCTTGTTTCTGGCTTCAAGAGCTCACTCTGCCAACAGGCAGGACCTACCAGAGGAAGGCAGCAGCCTTACCCCTATGATGCAGATGAACAGGAGAAGGATTAAGTGACTCATCCAGGGTCCTGCAGAAAACTTATAACAAAGCCAAGAGCTGGATCCACATCCCCTGCTCAGAGCTTTAAAATCCCAAAGTCATTGTTCTTCTCTTGATAATCAGAGTATTAGAGCAATTCTAGCGAGGCCCTCTTGCTGTTGCAATTCCTACCAAGGGTTTTGAACTAACAGCAGATCCAGTTCTTAATCTTGCAACTAATCCAAACCAAGAAAGGTTCTTGCCTGATTTATGCAGGTCCTCATGTCACAGCCACACTGCACAAGGTGCTATTGAAAGGCTGGTAGGGCTCACTGGAGAAGGAGCCAACACAGAACCATATCCCAGATTGGTTTGGGTTGGAAGGGACCATAAAGCTCATCTGGTTCCAACGCCTGCCACAGGCAGGGACACCTTCCACTAGACCAAGTTGCTCCAAGCACCATCCAGCCTGGACTTGAACATGTTTCACCCCGATCTGCCCACCTCTAAAGACGTCCTCAGGACCTCCTGTCACCTCCACAGGAATGCTGAAGGGACATTTCCAATTTGCACTGCACTGCACCAGTCCCAGTTATAAGTGCACCGTTAGTAAATCCTTTGATGGTTTGAGTAGTGCAGCAGTGCTGACCACCTGCAAGTCCCCAATGACTTCGATGGATAGCTGGAAATCCAGGCAGCTATATTTATAATCTGATCAATAGCAGAATGAAAAGCACATCCAGAGACCTTGGTAAAGCATAAAGCTCAGTGCAAAGCAGCATGACCAAGAAAAGGTCATGGGCTTACAGACCACAAGACCAAAATATAATGTTTTACACACTGAAAGAGACACCATCACTTCCAGCAGGAGCAGAAAGGCTCCTGTACCACCAGGAACATCTAAAATGAATCCCAACACTTCCCTAAGAGCCTGGCTGCAGGTCTGCAGGTGTTACTGCCTGGGAAATGCTCTGTCAGACAGCTGCCACGGTCCCTTCTGAACGTGCAGGATAACTCTCCAGAAGGTCTGTAACTGTGAGACCTACAGAACAGTATTTCCTCCCTTCTGGCTGTACTGGATTCCCATGTCTGTAGCTGATGCTGTTTTTTTCTTTCAAGCTATCTGGCTTTTGGCATTGAGCAGCCCATGGCAGAGACATCTCTGCAGGTATCACACCAGTTCCTTCATAAAAGATGTTAGTTGGTGGCTTAAGTCTCCCTAGACAGAGACAGCAGTGGAACAGCAGGTACCATGGGATGCAGGC
Organism: Loriculus beryllinus; assembly: GCA_039877255.1. Classification (NCBI taxonomy): domain Eukaryota; kingdom Metazoa; phylum Chordata; class Aves; order Psittaciformes; family Psittacidae; genus Loriculus; species Loriculus beryllinus. The sequence goes on from JBCJKH010058250.1 coordinate 26,451, forward strand.
ACTGCCAGGAGCATCTCAGGGCCCTGCAGGCTCCATCACACAGATCAGGGACATCCTGAGGCAGCAAAGGGAGCAACCACCATCAACCCCTCAGTGCCTTGTTCAGGAGCAGGCAAGCAAACCTGCCAGCATCACTGAACCATGGTCGTTTCATTGAACCAATGTTACACATGGCACCTTGACTGTTCCTGCTCCCACCACACTGAAAAACAGCGGCTTCTCCAGCCAGACACCTCCAGCCCACTCCCATTCTCCAGGAGGAAAGGAAGGAAGGAAGCAATAATTCCACATGCTGCCATCAGCCAGCACACACAGCTGGCACCGTGTCCTTGGCATTAGTCACCCCAGGGAGGCCATGCCTCACTTCCCAGTGCCGCATCCCACTCCCCAGGGAGGCTGTGCCTTGCTTCCCAGCACCACATCATGCTCCCCAGGGACACCGTGCCTCGCTTCCCAGCACCATATCCCACTCCCCAGGGAGGCCATGCCTTGTTTCCCAGCGTCACATCCTAGCAGTGCCCCTGCAGCAGCCTTCCTTCCTTCACTACATTTCTTCTGCAAAGGATCTGCAGCGTTTGCTCACTTGAGCAAGGAAGGCAGAGGCTGCTCATCATGCCTGAGCAATCCATCATTTTCCAGAAGGGAATGGGCTTTGCTATGAAACCACTCTGGGGTCAGAAATATTTGGAGAAAGCAAAGCAAAAATACATTCCTCCAAGCATCCTTCCCCCTTCCAGGGAGTATCAGTTTTGCTACTGACACGAGGGTTCAGACAGACACAAAGCACACTCAGCAGCTTCCAGGCAACTCCCCCCACTGCAGGTCTGAGCACAGGTTTGGCTCAGCAGGGACTGGTCTGCGCTGGCACCAAAACACTGCTGCTTGGGAGGGTCCAGGACAGCTCTGCAGATGGCACAGCTCAGCCCTGCAAGAGGAAGTGCATTTCCCTGCCTTTCCTTTAGCAGCAATCCCCATCCCTCCTCCTCAAGGGTATGAGCGACTCCCCAGACACCCCCAGGCAGACTGTCACAAAGGACAAATAACTCCCCAAAGAGTAAAGCAAAATCCTCTGTACACCACTAGACAAGCATCCCAGAGCCCCGCTCCACCAAACCCCAATATCCTGCCCTTCGAAGAGAAGGGAGACACACAGACCTTCAGTGGGTCCCACACAGCAAAGGGCACCTCACAAGGGTCCAGCATCCTCCACCACTGCCTATTTCTCACAGCACCAACAGCATGGTCAAAGTGGACTCAGCAGCAGGGGTGGAGGTTGAGTTTGGTGAAAATAAATCACCTTTGCAAGGGGGAATGGTATAGAGGGGGAACTCAGTCTGCCTGGCTCATCCCACAGCTCAAATGAACTCACTGAAGTAGTTTAAACTCTATTTTGCCCCAGAGTGGGATCTCCTTTCTAGACAAGGAGATGCCCAGGCAATGGCAAGGAGATGCTGCAGCGCTGCCCATGCAGTGACATCCCTGGGGGTCACAGCACCTGCCTGGTACAAACCAAGCTCAAAGTGAGTGCTGGGGTATCTTAAGGGTCCCTGCAGACCTTCTGCACCCTCATCGCCAGCAGTGCTTCTGTGCAAGCTGCACATAAAGGCCCTTTATCCACCCTTTGTGTGCTTCTCCTTTTAAACCTATAAATTCCCTTTGGAGGTAAAGAAGAAAGAATTCAGGGCACCCTAACCTTGAAAAGAAGGAAAACTCCATTCAAGCTGCCAAGCTGCTGGGCTGTCTCCTGCAGCTTAATTAATAGCAACCCATCCCCAGCAAGCTGCTTGCAGGCCAGCTGTCCTCTCTGATGGAGGTGCTTTTCCACGAAGAATAGTGCTTTGTGTTTTGATGGGAAAAGGTCAGGAGAAGGGGGGAGAGGAGGAGGACGGGGGAGAGGGAAATGCATTGCTTTCCTGCAGCTCCCAGCACTGTGAGTCCCGCTCAGTCCCCATCTGCTCCTGGGTTAGATGTGGGAGATGGCAGCATCTCTCCAACAGCCTTGGCGTGAGCACGTCCTAACACTGAGCCAAGCAGAAGGGCACAGGGAGAATCAGGACCTGTGCTCTGCAAGCCTGCTGCTGCTGGAGGTCTGCAGAGCTCCTCCTGGTGCTGTTTGACATGGTCCAGGACCTCCTGTGGGGAAATCCCTCCTCTGCTCTTATCAGAGGCTGCCTTGATAACAGCGCAGAATCCGTGCTGCGGGGAGCCAGCCCCAGCAGGGATGGTCCCTGTTGCCGTTTGGCTTTAGCATAAATACATAAGCCATGCTTATTTACCTCACAAGCTGAGAGCAATGGGGGTGAATCCAAGGTGATGCAGCAATGCGGCACAGCGGAGATAAAATGAACCCAAGCCTTGGGTGTGTGGCATGAGATGCTGAGAGCCCCCAGTTCCCAAGGCACAGCCATGCATTCACCTTCCTTTCTGCTCAGACACAGCAGATTTGAGCCAAGACCAAACCAAGCTGCCTCTTCAGACCCTGGGCAAGGGAGCCAAGGGCTTGCTTGGAGCCATTTGGGTGCTCTCTGCCCACCATGGCATTGCTGCTGGCTGGGAATTAAGTCTTCTCCTGACAAAAGGATGCTCCTGCCTCCAGCGCAGTGCCAGGGCCTGGCTGGGCATCAGCACCCCAGGGAGCACAAGTGCCATGCCAATTGCTCTCTGAGCAGCACACAAGCACCTCTCTGCTCTTGCCAGCTGGCCCAGGCTCTGTGCTCACTGTGGCTTTTGTCCCCTCCCATGTCCCTCTGTGCCATCCAGGCAGCCTGGGACTGCCCCGGCACCAAGAGAGCTCTGCTCCCACTGCAGGACTGGGGCACATCTCCCCTTCCACCAGTTTATCTGGGGGAATAAAGGCAGATTAAAATGCCAAGGAAAGGCAGCATAAAGCAGCACTAGGGCAGGTCCTTTCTCACATACATATATGTCACTGTGGTCCCCTACCGAAGCATCACAGCTTTGCCACTCAGCCCCCCAGCTGCACATGAGGAGGACACAGCCCAAGTGTCCCTGATTCTACTCACAGAAGCACTGGGAAAAGGTCTCTGTTGCTTAGCAAAGGGCCATTCATCACCAGGATTGTTTGCAATGAGAAAGGGTTAACCCACTGCAGCTGGGCCAGAAATACAGTGCAGGACAAAGAGAGACTTCATGTCACCCACATCCATCCAGTGCAGAAAAAGGGGCCTTAATCCAATTCCCAAAGAAAATGTGTCTTTTACAGTCCCTCTTGTCCAGGCCCCTCCAGCAGGTTTTGTATCTGTAGCAAGAGTTATCCCAGTTTGGGGGGGGGGGGGGGGGTGGGCAGGGAGGGTGTAGAAAATGGGAAAAGAAATCACTTTTCCACAAGCTTGTGAGAAGGGGAAGCCAGGTGGAGACGGCTGGACCAGGCAGCGCCCCTGCTGCAGGACACAGAGGGATGCAGACACCTTAGCCTGGCAAGGTTTGCTGGACCCAAAGCCCCCCTACAGTAGCCCGAACTTGGCATTGGTTCTCATAGGATTCATCAGGGACTGGACAAAGGCCCACTGCCAGATTCCCTACAGGTGATGCTCAGCTGCACCCACCATAGCAATTACTGATAGCAATGAGAGCACATGGGGAGGGACCCATGAGCATCACAACACTGCCCAGCATCGTGGGGACCACATCTCGGGATGATGAGGGTGAGCCAGCACTGAGCTGGAGAGTTTTAGGAGTTGAACGGCAGAGCTCTGTTTCTTCCCCACAGGGATGAGGAGCCCAGAGAACAAAGCCAGGGATGCTGCTGGGAAGCAGATGGTCTCACACCCACTATGGATGAGGATGAACTGTCCCTGCCTTCATCTCCCAGCCAACACCCAGGCACATGTCCCATTGTGCTGCATTGCTCCCGGTGTTATAGTGTAGCCCTGGCAGCTACACCTCTGCAGCAAATGGGGTCTGCCACCACTCCTTCCCACCTCTCTGGCCCCATACCCTCCTGGTACCTTGAAATGCCATGTGGGATTTTTGGACAGGGACTCCTAGGATGCCACTGAGCTGTGTTTGCAAGATTAACCTTTTCCATCCAGTTTGTGTTACTTCTCCACAAAGCACCTACCAAATTTTAGAGGTAATTGAAATAAAGTTATGTTCAAACATAAGGTCACAACCCCCAGCAGAGCTGTCCTTCCCTTTCCCAGCCCAGCTTTCCCCACATAGAGGAGCAAAGCTCAGACACGTTACTCAAGGATCAACATAGAATCTTATCATAGAATTATAGAATGGTTTGGGTTTGGAAGGGACCTTAAATCTCCTCCAGCTCCAACCCCTGCCATGGGCAGGGACCCCTTCCACTGGAGCAGCTTGCTCCAA
>JBCJKH010058252.1:9727-31143 GCA_039877255.1 Loriculus beryllinus
CTTATGGCAGGGGGTTGGAACTGGATGATCTTAAGGTCCTTTCCAACCCAAACCATTCTATGATTCTATGATTCTATCTGGTTTCTCTATGGAGCACTGCTGTCCAACTCCTCCTCAAGACAGCAAAGCATGGAGCCACAGCGAGCTCGAGTCTGTGCCGGGACCAAATGTGTCCACAGACATTTATTTTCCCTTGAAGTATATTGACTTTTCTCTAAATCTTTTCACCACTGCATTACCAGGGCTCTCTCAGCCTCAGCAGCTGACAGCCTCGCTCTCCACACTCCTGTGGGTTAAGGGGATATTTTAGGGTTTTATAGGGCTTTTTAGCTGCTGGAGTAGAGGTTTTTCTCCCCACACCAGCATCCTCTTACTCTTTGCTGTCGGTATGCACGTGGCTGCTGTGGCTTGGTGTTAAATAAGGACAGAGAAGACCCCTCTCTCTCGCATTGAGAGCATGGTGGGACATCAGGAGCAGCAGCCTCAAGACCGTGGAAGAAGGTTGCATTGCTGTGGGGTGGCATAAGGGCAAGCTGTCTGCAGGGGTTTGATGGGACAAGTCAGGCAGGGCCTGTGGCTTGAGCAATGCCATAGCCACAAGCCAGTGGAGGCTGTGACTATTTTGGGGATGCATCATTACGTGCTTGTCTTCTTTGTGTGTCATCCCAAAGGTGGCTGTGGTTTGTCACGTCTGCAGGCGGGACACTGTGTGGGACCAGTGTCCTTACTGCGCGGTGGGAAGACTGAGAGCTTTTCTCCATCACCTGCTGACATCCCAGCCCTCTTCCCAGTGATTTATCCCCCCATGATCCCACCAGCAGGAAGCCCTGTGATGCCTTCAAACACATCTCCTTGAGACAAACCTCCCAGTAAGCTCCCTGGGGGTGACAGCAGGAAGGTTTGGCTCTGCTCCACGGTGGCAGTTGGAGAGGTGCTGCTGGGCTTCAGGAGAGATGGAGCATCCTCCACGTGTTGCTTACAACGTGTGATGCCACCGCTGTACTTCATCAAACAGCACAGTGTTAACTGGAGCATCTTGGTGGTTTCATCTAGTCCGGAGTGATGCTTAGGATTATTTAGAGCCCGGCTGGGAAGAACTGAGTGGCACTGTGGTTTAACAGCTAAAGATGACAAAATACTGGCCTAAAGCAACACGAGGGGAGAGAAAATAAGGGAGAAACCAGACAAAAGGACAAAAATCCTGAAAACAATGCCTGTGTGTCACCAAGAATGGGGTTTGTTTGCTCCCCTGGCTGCTGCCTAACTGATTTTATCCTCTGCTACAAATCCCGCTCCTGTTGGGAGGTATTTGCTGTGCCTGCTGCAGCCACCCCGAGTTAACCTCTGTGTTTTCTTATGGCTCCTGCTGAAATCGGAGGAAAGAGCCTGCTTTTCCCCGTCGTGCTTTGAATCCAGCCTCCGCTCCCTGCCTTAATCCACTCTCAAATTCCTCTCTGGGCTGTGGTGGGGAAGTGGGACACTTTTATGGTAGCTCGCAGCAGATTCCCTCAGGCTCTTTGTTTCCCTTCCTGCGTCTCCTTGGGTTCATGCCATGTGTGTTCACAAAATGATATATCCCACCCCGGTCCCAGTTTGTACTGTCTCTTGTGCCAAGCAGGGATGCAGGGATGCAAGCAGAGCTTTCTGTGTGCTGCAGGAGAGTTGTGCTCCTTGAGCTGAGCTTTGGGGCAGCTTCTGAGTCTAAGCAATGATAGAAAGGGAGTGGAAACCCCTGTGGTGTCCAGCAGTGGCTGGTGACTAAAGAGCACCAAGACAAGACTGGTGCAATGCCACTAGCTCCAGTGGAGCTTGTTGTCCTATTCCCCAGGTGAATTGGACCCATTGGACCTCAGATATGGTGACCACTACTAAAGTGTCACTCAAAAGTGTTTCCCCACTGTAGTGCTTGAGGGTAGCCCCTTCTAGGGGAGATGCCCTGGGGTTTCTCCTGTGACACTGCAGTAGCCCTTCGTGTAGTTATTTATTCTGGGAGGTGGTTCAAAGAGCCTGCAATAAGAGCTTTGCTGCAGCCCAGCAACATGGTATTTTTCATGCATGATACTGAGTGTGTGTTGCGTGCCCTGAGGATCTGCAGGAGGCTTTGACCATGCAAAACGTCCGGGGATAGTGCAGGACTGTCCAAACTGGAGCGAAGCCAGTGCTGGGGCAGCATTAACCAGACTGCCATTTGGAAGAGATCCCTGGGGTGAACTCACCCAGCACCACACCTAGGTTTTGTTTGGAGGAAGCCAATTCATTCGCTCCAAGGAGTGAACTCATGGTTTTGCAATGTGAGCGATGGGGGAGCCAGGAGCTGGGAGGGAACCGGGAGCTGGGTTATTTGACAGCATGGACCCACCCAAGAGGCGAAGGCGCCTGGGTCGGGACTACTGCTCCTGCTTGAGCGATGCTGCTTTTGTTCCTGTTGGCGTTTGGAAGCTAGGTTTGGTCCTTGGCTGGATGCTCTGCTGCCTGTGGCGAGGCAGGGATGAGGCTTGCATTGAAGCTGCTGTGATTGCTTGGCTAGAACAGGGCTGCCCGTTCGCACCGCTGCAGAGAAACAAAAGCCCTACATGCCCCTGGTATGAAATAGCTGCTATCGCTGGTGGGAATAGAAGAGCAATGGCACAGTGATGGTTGAGGGAGGTGATTCTGTCCCTCTACTCTGCTCTGGTGAGACTCCACCTGGAGAACTGCATCCAGCTTTGGAGACCTCAGCGTTGGAAAGATATGGAGCTGTTGGAGAGGGTCCAGAGGAGTGAGGGCCACACAAGTGATCAGAGGGATGGAGCACCTCTGCTATGAGAAAAGGCTGAGAGAGCTGGGCTTGTTCAGCCTGGAGAAGGCTTCAAGGAGACCTCATTGGAGACACTCAGTACTTATAGATGCTTATAATAGAGATGGGGAAGGACTTTTAGTAGGGCTTGTTGTGATAGGACAAGAAGTAATGGTTTAAACTAAAAGAAGGTAGATTTAGACTAGACATAAGGAAGAAATTCTTTGGCTATGAAGGTGGTGAGGCACTGGCACAGGTTGCCCAGAGAAGTGATAGATGCCCCATCCTTAGCAGTGTTCAAGGCCAGGTTGAACAGGGCTCTGAGCATCTAGCTGAAGATAAAGCACATCCACAAAGAAGGATTTGGCCTTGCTGGGTTCAAACCCATGTCGTGCTGCCCCAAAGGCCAAGTTTGATGTAGTGAGCATCAGTGGCATGGAGGAGCCATCGGTGCAAGCTGGCTGCTGCTGTGCCACGGGCAGGAGGAGCAGTGTTCAGGGACCAGGGCCATTCAGCAGCTTCTGGGAGTAGTATTGCAGGCAGCTAAGCTGCCAGTGTGATAGCTGCAGGTTGCTTGGTGGCTCATTGGGGTTCTTCTGGGTCCTAAATTCAGTCACGCCATGGAAACTGCTTCCATGATGCCATTACTGCAACCACCATATCCACTCACTGATAACCAACTGTATTGAAGGGGTCTGGCAGGACTAGGAAAGGACATCCCAGTAATGCTTGCAGGCTTTCCCATCAAACAGTGTGTAAATCATCATATCCCATCTGGGATGTTAGGAAGACTCAGGGCATGTAGCTGTAACGAGCAAGGTAGGGAAGCCAAGTCCCTTGCAGGTGAATCTGAACACACTAACTAGCCCATCAACCAATAGGTCCCCCAAGAAGTTGGAACTTCAGAAGTAGGAACTTCTCCATCCAGAACTGGGTGGCAAGAAAACAGCTGGATCCAAACCCTTCCAAACACGCCCCATGATGTAACACACATGATCTTCTGGATAAGGCCTTCAGGCTGATCGAATCCCAGACTGGTTTGAGTTGGAAGGGACCCTTAAAGCTCACCCAGTTCCAACCCCACACTATGGGCAGGGACATCTTTCACTAGACCAGGTTGCTCAAAGCCCCATCTAGCCTTTATCACATCCAATGATGGGGCATCCACAACTTCCCCTTCTCCTCACAGTAGTTCATACACCAGCCATGGAGATACCTTAGGTGGTGAGAGGAAGGTTTCCCCTGTGCACAGAAAACACCAGCAGCCCTGCTGCCTTTCCCTTGCGGTGCCTTAACCCCAGGAAACATCTGACTCACTCTGGAGTGGAAGGAGGGATGTATGAGGGCCAGAACTATTAAGCACTGGACATTTATATCAACCTTCTGGAAACGTTTTTGGCAGGAGGCACAGCACAAACAATGAGACAGTGCAGTTCTATGGTGTTCAGACGCGGGGAAGAGGCAGCCAGATGCTCTCCCGAGGGGGAAGCTGATGTGTTTTAACTCCCAGCATAAAAATAAACCAGATGGATTAGCAGACAGGTAAATTCAGCAGCTTATTATGGCATGTTGGGGAGGAGCTAGCTCTCAGGAGGGCTTAGTTTACGCTGCGTCGCAAACACAGACGTTTCTCTGCCTTGGAGCCAGCCCTGCTTTACCCAGGAGGGCCTATTCTGCCCTATGTGACCTTCATGTGGAAGGGATCTGTGCAAGGCTGTGCTGCAAAGTCCTGTTTCCAGCACAGTAACAGAGAGGTCTGGACCCCCAGCACCCAAACCCCTTCTTTCTTCCAACATATTAATGGAGAGTGGGCGTAGAAATTGTATCTTACTGATATAGGCAAAGCTACCCAGCCAATAGCTCAGTGGTGTGAATTGGCTTAATGCTTCTAAAGTCCATGGTGTGCCCCTGGTTGTTTCCCATGGACCCATCATGGTGAACATACCCTGCACCCTCATATGACCAGCGTGGTTATTTTACCCTCTCACCCATCTTTTTCTCTAGTTGTTCCCCAGACTTATCCTGCTGTCTTTCCTGTGTCCTGGCTGTGAATAAACCCCAAGACCATGTCACCAGTGGGTGACAGTGACCCTCGTGAGGGCTGGCTGTGGGCTGAGCACTGCTCCAGTCAAGCGTGCAGCAGACTTCCCGTGGAATTCAAGGGAGCATCTTGAGTCTTCCAAAGGTGCTGTCTCTGAATCGCAAATGGCAAGGATAGAAAAGACCTGTTAGGTCACATCCCGTCCTATCTTCCTGCCAAAGAAAGGCTCTTCTGAATAGGAAGAGAACGCCTCAAAAGCGTTCATCTTCAGTCCCTGCCGGCCTGGGGATCACTGATAAGACCGGTGAGACTCTGCAAAGACCTTCTCAGACACAACCAGCAGACATCCTTCGGTTGAAACCCTGGTTCCTGCTGGTCCCAGCCCACTATTATGCTGATCTCCCAAAGCTGAGGATGGTGCCAGTATGCTTTGCTTTCTAGCAGACAGCTGCATTCCTTCAGATCAGTGTGAAATTTCAGTTGCAGTTCCTTCCTAATTCCTTTTAATCACTGCAAATATCGCAGGATAGATGGTGAGCTGCGCTGCTGCTCTGCAGAAACCAATGGGGTCGGATAAGGGATTGTCATTAACTGCATGGGAACTTGAGCTCTCCGCTGCTTCCCTCAGGCTCTGAATGGATCTGCTCAGCTCTGGTCTTCACAGCTCTCCCACCAAAGCACTGGTGTCTATTCATTTCAGGCTTGAAGAAGGTGAAGGAAAGAAAGGACTTGGTACTTCACCAGGAGCATGACAGATGCCTGCTCACATTACCTCCTGATGAAAATCTGTGTACCATGGGAACTGGGAGGGTTGCACCTGTGTGGCCACACCAGTGTCAGGCATTTTTCCTATTTCTAAGAAGCTTGCTCTGGTTTGGGTTGGATGTTCTTGGCATCCAGGTGTGCCCATCAATACCCTTCACTCCAGCTTGTGCAAATCTATATCCTCTTCCCTATTGGCTTTATGCTAAAGAAGGGATAAAATCAAAGTTCACCTTCTTACACCACCCCCCCACACACACTTAGGGAAGCTTTGGATCTGGATCTGAACTAAGTGGCTCATTCCTCTCTCAATTTCCCATGTTTAATTCAAAAGGAAACATTAAAATGGCAGGAGCTGAGCCAGGACAGGGAGGGTTCAGATGAAATAGTTATTCTAACACTGTAACCATGGCAAAACTCTTATCTCCTAGGGTCGGTGCCCCACACCCATCACAATGGTATCTGAGCTGCTCGAGGTGAACCTCTTCCCATGGATGCATGGGGCAGCTCCAGTATGGACTTTGCTGGAGCATGTCGGAAGAGTGTTGTGTAATCCCAATCAAGGGCTTTGTCAGCTGTGTTAGCACGGAGATCTTGCTTGCAGTTAGTAGCAAACATCCTACAGAACAGTTTGTGTTTTATTTTATCCCTTCTTCTTGTTTTGGGGTTTGTTTTTGGTTTGGTTTTTTTTATAACACCAAAGAACGAGCAAAACAGATGAGGAAAAAAGGACTTTTGCCTTCTTGTGTTGTAACTGGACAGCGGCTGTGCATCAGCCTCAAGGATTTCGTGGTCTATTTTCCTTCCACGCGATTTAACTTCCTTCTTGCTCTAATTCTGAAATTATTCCCACATTTCACTGAATCCTTCCATTTCAGTTTCCATCTTGCTTTGTTCTTTTCGCGCTGCTGTTTGATCTGGGATCTCCACTGTTACATTGGGTGTTTCTGCTGCCTGAAGCTCTTGCTTTCAAAATAACTCTCAGTTTGTTGCATCTGGGGGCCAGGTATTGGGGTCTGAGGGCAAGCACAGTTGGTGAGTGCATCATGCTGCAGAAGAAGTGAAGATGAGGATTTAGAGAGAGATTTTGTCTGGCAAAAAAGGGGCCCTTTGTGCCCCTTTCTAGCATGTCCATGGAAATGAACTACAACCATTTCCAACCACCCCACTGATTCACTATGGGGCGATAGGGACAGCACTCAGCCTTGCCTTTTCCTTGACTGCCAGCTTTGGAAAGAGGGTCTTACAGGGTGTACCTTGAATCCCATGGGACAGATAGTGATGTTTCCAGCAGGAGGAATGTGGAAGTGGCTCTGTCCCTTTTGGGCTTGTGTTAGCAGCAGAGTTTTTGCTTTGTGCAGCTGCCACCTGAGGGAAATGCAGCAGTGACACTGGGTAGTCCCAGGGAATAAATAGGTTCCCTGCTCATTGCAGGAGAGGTTGGAATAGGTGACCTCCAAAGGTCCCTTCCAAACCAAACTATTCTATGATTCATTGCCTCATCAGGGGTATCAGTAGCACATTGTATGTATAAAAAAAGGCCCTTTAAGGCTTTTTGGCTTGCTTCTGGAAAGGTTGGATACTGCTGGGCACCTCGGCTGTAGCATACAAGCGAATTGGCCCATAGTATCAACAGTGTTAAAATCCCTGTGAATAAGGATGATCCAACCAATTGTAGTTGGTTTGGATTTCCATCAGTATTATGGCAGAGCTCCTCCCTAGGAGTGCTTGGAGAAACTGAGCATCTTGGGCAGGAGTGTGGGTTAGTGATTGGTGGACAGGCAGGGGATGGAGGGAAGGGGAAAAGGGCTAATTCCTCTGGGGAGGGAACTCATGAGTAGATAAACTGGGGTCTTACTCTGATCTTAGTGCTGCTTCAAGCAGGGAGTTGGGTTGGAGACCTCAAAGGTCCCACTGGCTGAAACTGTGTGAGCTGTGCTGCTGAGTGTGTTTGTAAATGACCTGGAAAGGTGGGTGAGCAGTGCAATGGGAAGTTTGCTGGCAATAGTCCACCAAAACGTGCTGCTATTTGCTAAAGGTAGCAGAGATAAGAAGAATTACAGAGGGACTTTATGACTGTGAGTGACTAGGTAGTAATATGGCAGATTAAATAAATACAATGTAGATAAAGTGATGCATATGGGGAGGAAAACCAGATTCCACATACGCAGTGACAGACCCTGAGCTGACCAGTATCTCAGAGAAGAGAGACCTCAGTGTGTCTATAGATGGTTCAACAGAAGTCTCATGTCAGTGCCTGGCAGTGGTCATAAATCAGATCAGGAGTTATGAGAAAAGGACTATTAAACAAAACAGAGAACATAGCATCTATTTGATAGGTGCATCCACAGCACACTGACAACATGAATACCATGCATTGTTCTGATCCTCTCAGCTCCAAAAGGACTAGGAAAAGCTCAGGGAAGAGTAGCAAGGGCCATCAAAGTTATGGGATGGCTTCCACACATCCATCTGCTAAGGTGGTTTGATCTTTTTCTCCTGGAAAAGATGCTGAAGGGATGGTGGAGGACAAAAAATGTGTGTAACAATAGAGGTGAATAAGTCTGTTGTCCTCTATTCAGGTACAGGATCTGGGGGGCTTCAGCTAAAGACTGTAGGACCCAAGTTCAACATAAGCAAACTTTGCAAAAGAGTGTTGTGGGTGCTCAAAATTGACAGGAGTTCAGCTTAACAGACTAAATTCATGGGCAGAAAGCATCTATCATGGTTGTTGGATACGGGGAAGGCACATCTAGCTGAGGTCATGGAGCTGAGGTTAGTTGGAGCCAGGCGGAATACCTGAGGAGTATATTGGAGAAAAGAGAAGCTGAGGCATGGGCATGGCAAGAAGCATTAAAAACTCTCCAACCCTAAGCAGAGTGTGACACCCTAGAGGGATGAGGAGGATGAAGACTGGTATGGAAGCAGATGGTAGAGGGACACTGCGGTATTCCGGTGATTGATGTAGTATGAAAACTTAGGATTGACGGGCAGTCAAACAACATGAGTGGCTAGGATAGATTTCAGATAAATGCCTGGCTCCAGTTTCCCGTAGGCGATAGGCTCCTGTGTGTTAAAGGCTGAATGACCTTTAGTAATTTTGCAAACTAGCAAACGGGGCCCTGGGCCTATTGAACTCAGAGAAAGATCCCTCTTTAAGCTGGACACCTTGAAGCTGTGTGTGCAAAATTGAGCCCATACGAAGGGCTTTGGTGGATCACAGTCAGAAAGCCATCAAACCTCATGCAGCAGGAAACGTATGCTTCTCAGTTATCTAGGCGCACACTGTTTAGTTTGAATTGTTTGAATGCTTCACATTACACTAAGAACTTTCAAGGGTAAAGAAATAAATTGCATCAGATATGGCCAGAGCCCTGAACCAGGCTCTGGTTTGGTCTCTTCTGGGAGGTGAGGTACCATGATGGGGTGTTTTGGCAGGTAGGAATTACAGCCTCCAGGTCCTATAACTACAACAGCATTGTGGTTTTGCATGGGCTGGAAGTCATGATTGATGCTGTTTGAGCACATAAACACCAGGTTGTGATATATTTCCTCATACCCCCCCCTTAGTGCTTTATTCTGCAAGACCTACAATGGCATTGGAGCTCCTTGCAGGGAGTAAGTTACTCAAGATGAATAACTGGATGGCATGGGGATTGCAGATTCCTGAGACAAACAGGGCCTCTGAGAAGCAGCCTGAGCAGCAGGCAGACATCCCAGGCCGTATCCTGCCATCACATTTTAAGCAGAACTGCCCTGCTGAAATCAAGAGGCTTCATGTTGCTTTCATCCCCATAGAGAGCAGCAGGGGAGTTCTTCTTAAAAAACCTGTTGGGACCATATGGCCTTTTATCGCTGGAGTTCCTATTTATGTTAAAAACTGCTAAGAAAATAACCTACAGTTGTTTTGCCATGCTTCAAGCAAGATATTTTGTTTATCTGGCCTAATTTTTAATTAATTCTTCTTTTTTTCCCTGTTACCCTTTCTAGGTTCCCTGCTATTCTTATGGTCAAAAGTTGTCCAAACTGGCCATCTTGAGAATAGCCTGTAACTATATCCTTTCCCTGGCCAGACTAGCAGACCTGGATTACAGTGCTGACCACAGTAACATGAGCTTCTCTGAATGCGTGGAGCAGTGCACTAGGACCTTACAAGCAGAAGGAAGATCTAAAAAAAGGAAGGTATGTTACAGCCTCCCCCAACGCCCCCCAAATAATGGGAAAAGTTACAAAAGGGGGGGAAAAAAAGGAGGAATCCAAAGGGGGTTCCTTCCTTTCCCAATCTCTTGGATATTTCCTGTTTTTTTTCATCCCTTGCCTTTCCCTCTTGCTTTTTCTCCTCCATCTGTCTGATCTTGTAATAACTGCATTCCTCTCTAATCAAAAGCTTTTCTCTCCTCCCCGTCCTCCGCGCCGGGCTCTTCCTCTCGTTAGTGGCCCATCGTTGTGTTTAAACATGAGCGTGATCCTATTAGAGTCATCTTGGGGCTGTTACTTGTTAAACCAAACCAACCTTGAGCCGCCTTTTGGAGCCCATAAAAACACGGTCGCCCGCCTGTGTTTTCTGTTTTGTTTAATCTAACACTTATCTCTGAGAAAAATCGCCCCGACGACAACAAAAAAGTAGCTAATGGAGACATTGTATGTATAAACACATTAGTAAGATGTATGACCTGAAGGACATGTGGGTATCTTGAGGAAACAACGTTAAATCTAATTACACCCCACATTCCTTTAGGTTACTTAACACTGAACCAATTAGGTGAAATCATCGTCAAGCGGCGGGAGGAGGAAGCGGAGCGCTCTGCCAGTTTTCCTCTCGGAGAGTGACATGGGTGAATTAAAGGAGTGATTGATGTCTTTGTTCAGGCTTTTATGACAAAAAGAGTTTTGTAAACTTGAATTGAACTTCCCCCTGCTTTCTGGGCTTGCTTGTCAGGCGGGATAATAAATCAGCAGGATTTTAATGGATGAATGGGCAGCTGAGCCGGGGAGCAGGCTCCTTCCCCGGTGTCATTAAGATCTGCCTCCAATTCGGGCAGGTTTCCTCACTTTTCCTCCTCTTTAGCCCAACAAATCATCCTGCAACAATTTAGTTTATAAATAAGCACAATAGCACACTCCCTGTCGCTTCCTCTCACTGTCATGGCCTGTATTTATGCTCCTGGAGCAGCAGTGCCAGGCAGAGATGCCGCAGTGCTTGACCACAGCCAACAGCACTGGCTGAAACTGGGAAGTGCATGAGGAGCTCCTGGGCATGGCCCAGAATATGGGGTTCATTGTCTGGTCCATAGTGCCACAAGCAGTGGTGTCCCGGGAACGCTGATGTGATGCCACTAACCCTTGGGCAAGGTGCGAGTTGGGTCTTAGGTCCCCCCAAGCCAAGATAGAAGAGGATAAGCATCCTTCCTGGGGCTTCAGCAGATTGCTAATGGAGTCTTGGGTCACCTTCCCAAGTCAAGAGGGAAGAGAAGAAGGAGATGAGCATCCCTTTTGGGGCTTCAATAGATTTCTCAGTGAGTCTTCAGGCTTTGAGTGCCCAGTGGGCTGAGACTCATTACCCTGACTTATGTAAACCAAAGCAAGCTTGAAGACAAAACGCAGAGCCAGATTTCAAATGGCTCCAAATCCCAGAGAGTTCACATCTGAAGGTTAGGGCTGCATCCATCCTTAATGAAAAAAAAAAAAAAATTAAATTAAGAATTAAAAGCTTTCCATTTATGGCATTTGTTCTCTAAAGTTTGCTCTGGAGCATATGCATGGAGAAAAGCCCCATCCCATTGAGAACGTGTGAACAATGAAACTCTAACAGGCACATCCTGCCTCCCAATGGGCTACCACTGACACACAGAAACAGCATCACTAGGACAAAATCTGCCTTTTCTCCATGTTCTTGAAGGAGACTCATCCTAACCCTTCCCCAGAGGCCCTATCCAAAAAGAAAGCTGGGTTTTGTACCAGAGGCAGGGTCTTGGTCCCTGCTCTGCCTTGCTTTTCTTTCTGGAAACTGTCTTGCAAATGTACTTCTGCTGCTTGGGAAAGTCCAAGTTTAGGGCTTTCTGTGGATTCCCCTGGCTGATAGGTGTGATTTTGTGTCCAGCTAAATTTGCTCAGGTGATTGCAAGGGCATGCTCGACTGATGAAGAACCCAAACCCAGTAGGTAACAAACCCAGTAGTAATTCCCAGTAGGTAGGAGTGGGGATGCAAAGCCAGTGTTGAGAGGATTCATCTTGGTATCTCCCTTTCTCCTTGAGTCAAGGAACTCAATGGCATCATGAGCGCAAGGGATTGAAGGCATCGATCGGGGATGGCTGTGCAGGGAAGATCCAGGCTCTGGATGTCAGGTGGTGAAGGGCTGTCTCTCCTGGGGGGTCTCATATGGGCAGCTGGATGAGGATGAGGATGCAATGCCTTGGCCCCAAATCACCGCGCCCTCATTCGTTTGGAAATAGTCACGTTTTTACTAAGCTGTGTGTGGTTTTAATCAGTTCTCCCAAACCACTGCTCACTGAGCAGTTCCTCTGAGTTACCAACCTTGGGGTGGTTGTTGTGTTTGTGGTGGTGTTGTTTCGGGGGTTTCCTTTTTTAATCTCTCTTACAAAGAATCACAGCAACCCCGAGCACAGACCTCTGCTCCTTGAGCTCTACCGCTGGGTCCACAGCACCCTTATCTCCTGCCATCTCTGTTTTATTGTGTCTCTGCCTTTATCACTCACTCTCTCAGCTCCCTGATTGCGATGTGCTGTGGCACCATGAGCTTTTCACACTAAAAAGTAGCTGGTTGGAGTTTGTTTTGGCAGGCAGGGGCTCCAGATGTTGCCTTTGCTGGATCATGCGTCTCCTTTTGCTTTGTTTTTGAGGGCGGATTATCTGTTGTCCTTAAGGTTAGGTTGTTGTTCAGACTTTGCTGTTGCAATGTGAAACATGAATGGGTGTTTCCCCCCTTCTTTCCACTCCATTTTGTTAAATAGAAAAGTTGGCTTTAGCCTCTCAAACTTGACTGGGGGAAAAAAGCCCTCCCTTCCAGCCCTAACTATAGTTATACAGTGATTTTCGTTGTTGCAACTGAGACCTGACCGAGGGTGTTTGGTGATGGGAGATCTCATTTATAAGCAGCAAAGGGGGTAATTGAAGGGCTTCAAACGCCTTTTCTTTTAAAAGCCAAAAGCTGCATGGGGGGTGGTGAATTCTAATGGTAGTCTTCGTTTTTCAAAGATCCCTTTGGCTTGATTATACAAGTGATCTGAACTAAGCCTTGCCCGTCACCATGCTCACAATAGTCGTGCCTCAGTGGAGATGTGGGTTGTGGCACCCTCAGCAGAGCCCTGAACCCTGCTGGGGCCACACTGATGTCCTGGGAAGAGGGGGGGGACCTGGCCTTGGCTTCAGACAACAGCATCCTTCAGCAGCAACTGGGGACACACCAGGGGAAGGAGGTGGCTCAGAAAGGGGAATTCAAGTTTCTTCATCCCTGGTGTACCCCATTTCTGCACGGGACATGATCCTGAGTGGCAGGAAGGTGCCTGAAAGCCTCGCACAGATTTTGTGGGGGTTTGGGTCCAGCCTACTGTTCACACACTCTCCTTTTATAGCCTTTTCACAGCAAAGCCAAGCTCTGGTGCCCTGCAGGAAGGCAGCGCGATGGCTCGGGGTCAGATCAGGGTGCATGGCCGGGTGCTCTCCCTAAGACACCAGTATTTTTGTGGGTGCACAGCTGTGTGCCACAGCCCCCCACATCCCACGGGATCCAGGCAGCACAACCACAGCCCTTCACAGAGCAGCATCCGACTGCTACTACCCTTATAAAACACCCCCAGCACCGAACAGGCACCCCCCCCCCGGGTGCTAAAAAGGCCAACCCCAATCTCCCATGGCGAGGTTCATTTTCTTCGCCTTCCCCTCTCCCCTGTTTGCCTTTGCTTAGCCCCCGTGCTAGGCAGCACCATCGCCGAGGCCATGGGAGCTAAGCCGGAGCGGGGAGCGATGGGTGAGGGATTTTTTTTCTCCTCATCCTCCCCCCATCCAGGCTCTTCTGGCAGTCGCAGACTCCAGATGTTCGGAGCGCGAGCTGGGAAGTCCTGCTGGCGCCACTTGGGGCAGAGGGCAGGGGAAAGGCACGCGAGCTGGAACCCGGAGTACTCAGTCACTGCAGGACTTGGCGCATTCCCCAGCTCGCTGCTGGCACATTCCCCAGCTCTCTCCTGGCCATCTGTTCCAAAAAAACACTTTCAGAACCTCATCATCACTCAGGATACAACACTGCGAGCAGCTGTTAGCGAGGCAGAAGGGGGGAAAAAAATAACACACACACACACACTGCAAAGGGAAAAGAAAAAAAAATACCCCAAACCATGCGAAAGGTCTCTTTGTGAGAGAGGAAACTGGGTTATGAATAACAGGCGAGCAGTTGGAGCTCAATAAAAGTCTTCGGCTGGAATTTAGTTTCTTGGGTTGGTGCCTGTGTGTGTGGATGCGCACAGACGCAAGGAATTAAGCATTAAAAATGCGCTTTATATATACATCTGTATTCCCTGATAATTAAATGATAGAGGAGCGTATATGGAATGAAAAGCCATTCTGTTGGTTGCGCTAAAAGGGCTCGTGTTATGTATGTAATTATTGCATCATATAAAACAGTTATTGTGGTGTTCTGCCATGCCTTGGTGCCGTTTCGTTGCTAAAAGCAGAGCTCCCGCTGTAGGTAACACTTATTCCCGTTGGAAAATTCAAAGGAGGGCTTTCTGCAGGCATATTTACTTGCGGGAGTGACCAGTTTTTGTGTTATAGAAGAGAAATGGAAGTGGCAGGCTTGATTTGTATGGCACTGAAACCATTCGCCTGGAGCATATATTTTGCTAAGACGGTATCACGGCTCGTGATTTATTTAGACAGAGCCCCTAGATAAAGCCACAGCTCCCACCCCTGGCTTGAGCAGATGATCCTGGCTGCCGGGGCTTGCTCTTATTGATCATCTCATATTGATTATTAGAACACATTCGGAGCCAGCACAGTAAAAAGTCTTGATGACCTGCATGGTGTTTCTTTCCCGTCCTGTGTGGGGAGAAGTGTGTGTGGGGGGGTGTCTGATAATGAGGTTTGAGCTCCCTTTCCCTCAGTTCGACTTAGCAGAGGTTCCTCTTTAAAAATAGCTTCATTTCCCTGCTAGGGCTTGCAGGCGCGAGCGGGCAGCCAGCCAGTCTGCTTCCCCACGGCCGCCAGCTCCATGGGCCCCGGGGAGGAGCTGGACCACAGGAGAGCAGCGTCCCGCTTTGGAGCCGTCCGTCTGCCTGCAGGACAGAGGGATGGCAGCATCCCTATGGGGGGGGGGGATGGAGCTGATCTGCCTGGCTATGAGTTATCCCTGCCCTGTGCTGCATGAAGGGTTCCACACCCGAGGAACAGACCTGCTTAAAAATAAGATGATGGGGGGATAGTGAGGATGTGTGAGAGCTGTAGTGGATTCCTGTGCTTATTCTTTGTGTTTGATGTGTCCCTGCAATCCGAAACAACAGTTGCAAATGGGACATGAGTGTGAGGCTAAGGGCTCATGATAAAGCCCTTTCCAACCCTAATTATTCTATGATTATGTGTTCATCCAATGCTGGGCAGGGAGGCAGCATCAGCTACATGCTTCCCTGAGGGCACTGCACACCCTGTGTTGGCCCATTCAGGGACTGAGCATCGGTACCCCAAAGAGAAGGGCTGAAAGCTTTTCCTTGCAAAAGGGATATGATGTGGAGCCCATTATTGCATGACAGCACCCCAAAACCCTCTTTGCTTTAAAAGGGGTGTTGGAGCAGCCACATCGCAGCATGCAAAGGCTGGGGCCTGGGATTCATACCCACAGTGGGGACAGGGTCCCAGCATAGTCTCCGTTCCCTTTGTAATGAATTACAAATACATAAAAATGTATTACCAAGAATAGGGTAAGATCCGCCCCACAGGTATCAGGTAACTACAGCAAAAGGAAAATGTGAGTAGAAGAGACAGGAGAAGCCCTGGAACAAAGGCTGACTCAATTCCAGAAGTGCTTTGATTTATAGAGGTTGAAATGCTCCGGGATGCTGCAAACTCACCAAGGTCATTGGGCCAGTTGTCAAATTCAAGAGCCATGGGACTTCTAATATTATTAGTTTAAAGCAGACCCTGGTTAATAAATCTGTCTTCAACACTCCTGGCTGGAGTGGAAAAGGGTGGAGGGGGAAAGAAAGGAGCCTGTTCCCACCAAACGTAACCTATGGCCAGCGCTGGGCAGAGCCTTGGGACCAATTGAGCATGCCAACAAGGTCTGCTGAGCTCCATCTCGTGTTGCAGAGGGATCTCTCCATTCCCTTTCCATTTTATCTGCCTCAAAGGCATGGCATGTTTGCCCTTACCTACCCTTGGCTGATTTGTACATATTCCCTCTTGCCCCTCCATGGCTGACCTTCCCCAATTGCAAAGACTTCAGAGCAGAGACCTGCCACTGAGGCTCCTATTCCTAAATCCATCCTGCTTCCCAAAACACACCAATGCTTTTTATCAGCATCGAGCACCTTGAGCTAAAGGGTAGGGTCTCACTGAATGAACACAGGAGGTGTTAACTGCAATTCAGGTCCTGTTTGTTCAGCACTTTAAAGAGCACCAGAGGTACAAGAGAGGGGATCAGGCACCCTGTGACTCCGATGGCTTTGGGTTAAAGCATAAGGCTGCTATTGCTGGGTAACTCGTTCCTGCTGTGGAAAAGGTTTTGCTTGCTAGGAGTGCTGTTCCAGACGGGAACAGGGGGGATTTGTCTCTCTACTGTCTTTTAATATTAATGAGAGTGGTCATTTCTTCCCTCCTTTTTCTTCTTTTACATTTCTTTCCATGTGGGATAAATTAAAGCGCTGACTTTTTCTATTACAGGTTATTAATATATATTATTTATTGTTGGAAAATAATTTCAGGGGTCTCCAAACAGAAACAGAAACATTTGTGATACACAAGGCTGTTTGTTGTTCTCCTATCTAAACCTCATTAATTCAAAATCCCGAATCCCAATTAAAGCCTTGAATTAGGGCAATAGTTCATACGTTCTCCTGCCTCACACAGCACTAAGTGGTGTCTTACAGTCAGCAAAGGTGCCTCCTTATTGATAATAATTGCAATAATGAGCTCTGTTTTCAGGTTTGGTGTGTGCCAGATGTGAAGAGTTCATTATTGCTTACGCAGGAGAGGAACCAATTTTGGCTGGGACCAGTGCAGTGACGTTTATCCGGGGACTTTGTTATTGCTGGGATGTGCTGGGATGCAGCCAGCCGAAGGCTCCATCCTGTCCTTCAGCAGACCTGAATGGCCAAAACCTCCTCCATGTATCCAGATGTGCTGACCCCAACTCCAGGATCCAGGGTCCAGAAGAGACCAGCATTTCTTGCATGGAAGTTGACCTGGGCCCTTTCAGTGCTCTTATTGAGGGAAATCCTGATGGTCCTGGGTCAATCCTGTGCTTCCCAAAGTTTGCATTGTGCAGGAAGGGATGTCAAGGTGGATTTTGGGCCTCTCTGCCCCTTAACGTGGCACGGATGATCAGCTGTGATGGTTGATCTCCCTGATGATAGTAATCAAATAAATAAAACCATAAAATAGGCATCAGTCAGTAATATTTTATACCTTAATATTACTGTATCTAATCATGGAAGAGAAGAGGCAGCACAGAAACGAAGCAGATTCAGGAAAACATGTTTCTCAGGCCAAGCTTTAAGGAGTTTGACCTTTTTGAGGTTGTCAGAAGGATGGCTGGTCTACCCAGGGAATTGATGACCGTGTCCAGAGGACCTTCAGAGGCTGTACTGCACCCTGAAGGGCTCTAAAATCCACTGGCAAAAAGCGAGAAACAGTGGTTGGACTCCACAGATGGGATCTCGTTTCCAAGTTCCTAATTCTAACTCACTTAAAGAAGGATTTAGGAGCCCACGTGATGAAGGCAGTTTGGACTACGGAGATGTGATCTCATGAAAGAGAGGGCCCTGAGGATTTTACCCTGTTTTGAACTATGCTAACGATTGTTTGTGGGATATTCACAAAGCTTATTTTAATGTTAAAAGGGACTTAGATGAGGGTTTTCCCTGCCTGGAGCTTCTGTGCTTTGGAGCTGTGCATTTTCCAATGGATGTGGCCATAATACTCTGTAACCAAATGCTGTTATCCCAGTACATCTGCCACAGCCATGGCTTGCAGCGGGATCACAGGCACAAGGAACAGGTCGCAGTCCTGCAGGCTGAGAAGCCATACATGCAGGATAGTGAATGGGATAACTAAAATACAGAAATAAACCCCATCTCCTGCATAAATCCCCTTTGCTTTCTGAGATCAGCTTCTGAAGCTGAAAATAGCCCCCAAAAAACTGCAGGTCTTGTCAAAAGCAGCTATTTGCCATCGTTTCTAATTGTGGCAGGAGCTGCAGTACACACCTTGTATTTCCACCCTAAGCCTTCCTCAGCCCTCTTTCTGCTTGTCCTTCTGCTCTCTATGGGCTCTGGCCACTGTTGTTGCCCCTACAGGGGGTACTCTGCAAGCCCAACTCTTCATATGCATGGCCAGTGGTCCCCAAGGACACCTCAGTGTGAGTCAATGGTGATCATTGGTGCAAGGAGCCACCAGGACACCATGCGTTCACTGTTCTGATGGTGCATCTTTCTCTTTCCAGGAGTAATGACAAGGAGGGGAGGAATCAGAAGAGCTTCCAGCCAGAGTTACATCTGTTCTTGGCAAAGGTTGCACGATCCAGATGAAGACTGCAAGCAGCATTTTTGCTGAAACCCCTTTTCGAGATGACAGTTGGCCAAGGAACTATCTTAATCTCTGGAACAGCAAGGAAAAAAAGGAAAAGAAGGAAACAAAAACCAAACAAGGACAGGGATGCTTCTTATTGTTGTTAAGCCAGCCACCTTTTAGTACGTGCAATTTATTTAGCACTTTTCCCTTTGCTTAACTGGGAAATGTTACCCTCTCAGCTCATGTGTACAGTAATTTGTTGTTGTTGTTGTTGCTGTTGTGCCAAAGATTTGATGGAGCTTCTACACTGTGTCTTATTTTTGCCTTAACGTTAAATCTTTGAGCCAAAGAAAAGTCAGAGGTGCCATTGAGGTGGTGGCGAGCAGGCCAGTGACACATCTGGGTTTAGGAATCCTTCTGTCAGTCACCTCTGATGTCTCTGATGTCGGTGCAGGCAAGAGATGGGACAACACCAAGTCGTGCTTCGGCGTTCAGGTTCGCTTCTTTCTCTGGGCTAGTTCTGCCTGTTGGGCAATGTCCTGATGTTCCTGCCTGTGCAACAGATCCACAGGGTGGAAATACCTGACACGAAGTGAGAGCTGAAACAGGAGGTATGAATTTCACTCTTTTTTAATAAATAAATAACAATAAATAAGCAGCAGTTAAGTGCCATGTCAAGCAAAAAGAAAGGAAATCAAAAGGAGGTTCATCAGGCAGGATGGAACGTAGCAAAACAATTCAGCAGGCGTTTCAGGTTTGTGAAGTTGTTCTTCTGTGGGGTTTTTCAAGTGGCCAGAAACCCGCGTAATGCAAAAGCATTTGAATCCTATACTGTACCTTTCACTTCAAATTGAAGTAAAAAGAAAAGATTGAGAAACATTTGCTTGGAGTAAGCAGACTTTATAGGTAATGCAGTTCGTATGCAAGACATCTGCTAATGATGGGGGGACAGAGCTCTGTGTTCACATAAATACAGGTTTCCAAACCAAGGGGATGTGTTTTGTTTCTCACTCAAGGGGAAAGGTTATTTGTGAGGCCAGGTTCCCATCCTGGTGGCATCAGCGTAAATCAGGATCCCGGGTGTCTGACTTACTCCAGTGTGGGATCTGGCCGGGCATCGCCAGGGGCTGGGGAGGGCGAGGGGCTGGGATGGGCAGGGGAAGGGAAGAGTCTCTGTTCTACTGACGTGAATACAAAACTTGAACTCCTCAGTGCCTGCCCGTTTATTTCCCAAACACACACACACACAAAACGTGAGCTCACCAGGGGCTGGGGTGCCAGGCTGAATGGTGATGGTCTGCCCACTGTCAAGTCCTCTGGTCCCAGTGAGGATGGGGAGCTCCCAGTGAGGATGCTCCAGATGTCTTCTATGTGATTTCTGGGATGCACACGGGATGGCTGTGTCCAAGCCCCCTCCCAAGAGCTCCTTATACTGCTCACTCCTCCACCCTCATCGCCGGTCATTATTAGCAGCCCAATAAAATGTGGTTTTAGATTGTCGTTTGTATTTCTTTATTAAAGCATATGTTACATACATTAAAGCCAACCTTTTAGCTTCTAACAGGACTGAGCTAGCAGACTGCAGGAAACACTCCAGAACTGTTTGCACCCACGGCAAGGGGTTGGGTTTAAAGTCTGTTTGCTTTCAAGAACCAACAAGCGGTTGGACCTTGTGAATGTGGCCCAGCCACAGAATGCAGTGAGAGGAAGGCAGCTGGAAGGCAGCAGAGCACAAAAAACAGCATCACAAGATGACCTGAAGGGGGAACTGCAGTTTTTGTATGGGGCTGTGCTGTAACTCTTCCATTTGGGGTTTGAGCGAGAGCAATGGAGGCAGCTTGGGGTTGTTGCTAAAGAAGCTCTGTGGGCATTTCTTTCTTTAAGCAGAGTCAAACATTCACTGAGCATTTTTAATGTGAGAAATACCACTGTATTTCAGCCCTGCAGTGGCTCTGTTTGTGGGAGTTAATAATTACCAGGCAGGCAAGGTCTGCAGGGAGAGTCACAGAGTCAGCGATACAACACTGCTGATATTCTTTATTTACACTTTTTCCCTTCCAATGCCAGTTATAGATAAGGCATTTGCTGTAAATGCGTAAGTCCCAAGCTGGGTGGCATCACTGGATTGCGACTGGGGCTTTAGGTCATGCGATATTCTTTGTCCCCCTGGTTAGGGAAACATTAACCCTTGGGATCAAGTTGCTTAATTACAAATTCCCCAAATTCACTTTGCTTAAACATTCCCTGCTATTCCCACCCTGCCGCTGCCCTCTAGTAAATGCAGGCAGAAAGTCCCTAAAAGTTAAATGAAATAAATTGGTTTGCTTGGTTTAAGTGAACAAAGCTCT
This sequence comes from Loriculus beryllinus, assembly GCA_039877255.1. Taxonomy (NCBI): domain Eukaryota; kingdom Metazoa; phylum Chordata; class Aves; order Psittaciformes; family Psittacidae; genus Loriculus; species Loriculus beryllinus. The sequence continues at coordinate 30,391 of JBCJKH010058252.1, forward strand.
GCAAGAGGCTGTGTGGATGCTTTTGCATCCCCAGCGAGGCAAGTGGAGCAGCAATGGCCATCCATAACATCACTGTGCCTAGTGATGCACACAGCCTAGTTCAACCAACCAACTCTGACAACAAGGAGGATAAATCTGTACTGAACACATGAGTTTGAACACCCCATGGAGCTGACACTGCTCTCCTGGCCCCGCATGCACCCGGCGCCAGCCGAGGCACAGAGCTGACCTTGCCTCACTCCTCCCCAGCAAACACGCTGAGCGATCACTCTCCCCTGCAGATAACAGGGAAATGATGTTTGTTATCCTGCTGGAAAAGCAAAACAGCCCTCGTGCTGTCAACTCCCTGGGGTCAGCAGACACAAAGCCTTTGCTCCCAGTTGGTTCCAACCCCCAGCTCCACGTCTTGGATGGGAGGGCAGAGGAACCCTTGTAACATAGCCCCCACACAGGACCATGTGCAGGACCCACTGTGGGACAGAGGGGAGATGTTCATTATGCAAAGGGGATGATGAGAGGGCAGTGGGATTTGTGCTTTTCCCAGATGCTGAATGCCATATTAAACTAGAATGGCACGTATAACCACAAATCGCACACCAAACCAGTAACATCACCTGAAGAAGGACTTGGGGGTAGTGGTCGATGAGAAGATGAACATGAGCCGACTGCAGTGTGTGCTTGCAGCCCAGAAAGCAACCGTATCCTGGGCTGCATCCAAAGGAGCGTGACCAGCAGGTCCAAGGAGGTGATCCT
>JBCJKH010058253.1:0-20115 GCA_039877255.1 Loriculus beryllinus
TTCAAGGCCAGGTTGGACACAGGGGCTTGGAGCAAGCTGCTCCAGTGGAAGGGGTCCCTGCCCGTGGCAGGGGCTGGGACTGGAGGAGCTTTAAGGTCCCTTCCAACCCAAACCATTCCATGAGTCTATGGTGAACTGAGGAGAGGAAGTCGTTTTGATCAGAGATGATCAGACAAGAGATGCTTCATCTCAAATGTAGCTGCCCTTTGCCATAGCAGTTATGAGCCTATGGTTGTAAGAATAAGAAAGGCAGGTAAAAGATTATCTCTAGCTTTAAATGCTTCTCTTCCCCCTCAAAGCTGAATCAAAATCTAAACCTGCTGTTTTTTCTTCTACTCTTAGTTCTTGAGGGAGGACTTGAATTACCACGACCCCACAGTCAAGCACAGCACCTTCCATGGGGAGGACAAGCTCATTAGTGTGGAAGACCTCTGGAAGGCCTGGAAGACATCTGAAGGTAATAAAACCCGAAGAAGCTACTTGAAACAGCCCGTTCTACCCCTGTGCCATGAAAGGGATGAGCACCTTGGATTTCATCTAACCTTGGCAGCACTGTGTGTCCCTCCTGGGATGTACATGCTGCTTCCTTGGCTGCCTTGTCTAGTTCTCTTCTAGCTTCCTTTTTGGGTGACATTGCAGGATTGCATTGGTCTTGGTACCTCCAATCTGTTGATCCTGGCCTCTGACAGTGGCCATGAAGGTCTAAATTACTTTCTAGTTTCCCTATCTTTTAGAAATGTGCATTAAAATACAGTCTAATTCCAGGTTCTCCTTCAAGTAGAATGATAGAATAGTTAGGGTTGGAAAGGACCTTAAGATCATCCAGTTCCACCCCCCCTCCCATGGGCAGGGCCATCTCACACTAAACCATGGCACCCAAGGCTCTGTCCATCCTGGCCTTGAACACTGCCAGGGATAGAGCATTCACAGCTTCCCTGGGCAACCCATTCCAGTGCCTCAGCACCCTAGCAGTAAAGAATTTCTTCCTTATCTCTAACTTGAACTTCCCCTGTTTAAGTTTTAACCCGTTACCCCTTGTCCTGTCACTACAGTCCCCAGTGAAGAGTCCCTCCCCAGCATCCCTATAGGCCCCCTTCAGGTATTGTGTCCAGATAAATGTGCTACCAGCCTGCACAACCAAATCTGGTATTATAAATGAAAAGTTAAAATAATATACAGATTTACCTTATGGTGTTTATGAAAGTGAAAAGTGTGTTTATATTCTAGTTTGGTATTAGTTAACCTTTTTCATATATCAGACTCTTTAGTTCAATTTGTGGTCCTCGTAAGTTATTTCTGGTCCTTATCAGTTATTTCTCCCCACACACAAAACCCAAAATCCTCACTTTGTTGACTGCAAGTGTATTACATTAAATACTGAATCCAATTTCTGTTAAGCTCCTCACTATTTTTAACACAGAGAATGCAATCTTAAAAAGGACTGAAAATTATGCAAGCAATTCTCTTGAAGACTGGTTTCAAACAAGAATGCTTCTATTGCTTTTGAGATGGAGAATAGAATCCTTGAATGTGTAGGGTTTGGGCAGATGAGGGAAGACGTGGTTGGAAACACTGGAGTGAAAACGCAAAGAAACACCTTTATACTTTGGTAACTTCTATCCCTAGTCAGGAATCACAAGGGAGCAGCTACTCTACTGCAAGCTCATGGTGTCCAATTAGAGTTCTTTATGTGCCGCTGTTTTGCCACCCAAACATTTCCATCATTGTCTATAATCCATCACCACTTCCCAAAGTTTCTGTGGTGGAGAAAACAGACATTGCTCAGCTCCCAGAGGAGCAACAGAGAAGCAAAGACCTAATAATGGTTATTACAATCCCTCTGTGATCCGTGTGAGACCTGTGTGATGCTTCATAACATCTTCTACCTTATTAGACTGGCTCATGAGCAATGAGGGTTTATAAACAACTTGTGAGAACTGTGGCCACACATCTCCTTGGCTGAGAGGCTTATGAGCTGCAGCTACAGATAAAACTCTGCTCTGGGAGAGCTCTTTAAGGCCAGGTTGGATGAAGCCTTGGGTGGCACGGTTTAGTGTGAGGTGTCCCTGCTTATGGGAGGGGGTTGGAACTTGATGATCTTAAGGTCCTTTCCAAACCTAACTATTCTATGATTCTATGCTTCTATGCTTGAATTATCTTTTGCAAAGTAATTATCACATGGAACAAGCAAGTTATCTGATCAAGTCTTTTGCAAGCAAATAATTCACATCCTAATTTGCTCTATGATTATCTGCTATGATTATAGCTTAGATGGACCATTTATCTGTTAAGGTTTTGGCCATATTGTCTCACTTTAGCACGGTATAGATACTATTTGCTTAAAGCACTGCTCCTTTACTGGATGTGCAAGAGTTTGGCCACAGAAATATTAAAAGAATCACAAGTATCAAAGACACGATTCTTTCAGGCAATGATGCTGCTGTCACTATGGATCGTGTGATGTGTACCTACCCTGCAGTGATTGGGAGCATGAGACAGATGCTCAGTGTATGCAGGGCTGTGGGCTCTGTCTTTTACAGGATTGGACTCTACAAATAAGGTCAATCATATAATTTCATGCTCCCCAAGTCAGAGGGTAAACTACAGTACTCTTGTCTTCACAAAAAACATCCTTACTCTCACCCAGGATGGGATGGCCTGACCATTGGTTACACCCTTAGAACCACAGACTTCATTCCTGCAGGCCTTTGCTTCTTTCTTCTGGTCTGGAACCGTGAATGTTCTCGTGGTCCCATCTACTTTGGGCTCAAGGAGAACTGAAGAAAGGAAAGACCCCAGCACTTCAGGCTTGCTAAGCTTTGACAACAGCCCTTCTCATCTCTGCGTCCAACTTGATGGCTATCATTCCTTGCCTGCTCTTTGCAGTGGAAAATTAAGGGAGTAAGACCTGCAAACCAGCACTGGTGAATGGATGATGGCCTCCAACACTGATAGAGAAGCTGTTATAGAAGGAATAAATTACACATTGATTGAAATGCAGGGAGGACTACATCTCTTTTTTCTAGCCCTGGTTGGGTGCAGCACGGTCAGTTCACCCAGAATAAAGAGCTGTTAAAAGCAGCAGTGATGGTCCATTTCAACAGAGAAATTTGATCATAGATCATAGAATTACTCAAAAGCTCTGCCTGCTGTCCATCTATTTGCTCTTGTAGCCATGGCATCAGCACAGAAAGGACCAGGTCTGGTTAAAAGGCATCATTCAGGTTAAAACAGCATAGCAGCCTTTTGTTGCCCATCCACTGCCCCCACCCCATTGCTGTGAGGCCACTCACGTCTTAGAGGGAAACCTTCTGCAGTGGTTATTCTCTGAAATCTCTGCCTGGGATAGTACTGGAAAAAAACACTTCACAGTGGTTAGAATTTGCATACTTTTGGAAAAATTATTGATTTCCTTTTCTTACTTAAAAAAAAAAGAGTCAAATCAAACCTCAACAAGGTGAAAGGGCTCAAAAATTAAGATTCCCATTGCGCATTTGCAGCTCTCATCAAAACCACTGTGAGTCACTTATTCTCTAATACTTTTCAATTCTGACACTTTCTTACACACAAAGTGTTGTGGTCTTTCTCTGACAGAGAAAGAGCAGGGAGTGTGACAAGATGAGAAATGACCGAGTTTTTTTCAGATTCTACCCAGCAGAGGGCAAACAGCAGCAGTGGAAATTACTTTATTTCTGCAGCCTGAATATTCAAACCTCCCTGCCACCCCTAGGTATAAGCCCTGGGATACAGGTACAACAAGGGTGATAACACTATCTTTGTGAACTCAATTTGGTTTGAAAGCAGCAGGCAGTGGAGCACAAACTGGTGGCCAGCTAAGGGCTGATGTTTCAGCATGCTGCACTGACCTCTCAGTGCTCCATGTGAGTGAGACCTTTTCCTACAACGTCACCTTGCTCCATCACCAAACTCACAAGCTGGTTTCACAGGTGCTGTGTGGTACCCTGCACGACAAGGACTGCTTCCTCTTGAATCTCATCAGCATCACCCCAGCCCAGGGCTGCAGGGAGTACCCCTTGTAGATGAGAACTGAGATTGCAGGGACACTGCTCCTATCTAATGATGCTGCCTCATCTCCCCTCTGCTTCGGTCCCCATCTAGATGCAATGGAAGGTTTCAGGGTCAGATTCTCATTTGCATTGTGTTTTTTGTAATTTTTCCCAAAGAAGTAAGCTTCATCACACTGGGAACCAAGCCACAGGGCTAAATCTCACCCTCATGAGGCGTTTGACAGCATGAAGTGAAGAATTTCAACATCCCATACTCTGGTATCTCTCCTCTCTTGCAGCAGCCAGGAGAGGATGCATAAATGTACAGAAAACCTTTTGCAATGCTGCATTCCTCTTTTTGTTGTCCTGTTGAAGCCAGAGGTGACACACAAATGTAAAGCCACACTCTGTGCCCGTGCATAAGAAACTTGTGTTAGCAAATTTTAACAGCTGAAAATGAAAAAAACTGGAACTGAAAATTATACAATGAAAATTTATATATTATATTTTTTTTCCCAATGGGTGGTGCAAAGAACTGAATCTAAGATGCTCCCCAGACAAGTGTGTGAAATGTTTTTCTTCCTGTTTGCCACAGATTTTCAGGTTTGGAAACTCTGAAATCTCCAGTGCAGCTAGTCCTAATTTACTGCAGAAAAAGCAAGTGTAGATGAAGCTGAAAGAGACTGATGAATCTGCAGCTGATAGCTGGTTTTGAGATAAGGATGAAGACAGCAAGGACTTCCTGGAAACCTGCAGAACTTCCAGAATTTACTTTGTTTCAGATAAATTTTATCACAGAATGGTTTGGGTAAACCATCTGGTTGCTTCCCCACCACCACCAGACCAGGTTGCTCAAAGCCCCATCCAGCCTGGCCTTGAACATTGCCAAAGAGTGGAATTTTAAGTTCCTTCCCAAAGAGGAACAACAAATGTTTTCCAAAGGGTAGGACACAGCCTGCCTGGAAATATTACACCAATTTTGTGGAAACAGGAGAGTTTCTCAGTGCTGTGATTATGAAGAGGTGCTGTGTACCAGTTCCCTGCTTTTCAGAGCATCTCTGAGCATCAGGATGGTGAAGCACTACACAGATGATTTGTCCTGAGCTTGGAGCAGCACTCTGCAAGGAATGAATGGGTCAAATAGAGATCCTCCTAAGCCAAGCAAGGAATAAAATCAAGTGCAAATGCCTTGAATGCATAACCCAAGATGGAAATGGGATAGGAAAAACTTGTCCTTGTCCGGGTACCCAGTAGGGATGTGAAATAAATGTCTTAACCTGCAGCAATTGAAATCTCAGATTGACATTTGGAAAGTTGTGTGGGCAGGAGCTCCTGAGTTTAAGGCAACAGCAGGGACCCCAGGTTCTTCTCCCCCTGCTTCCTGCCATTCACTGGGGCCAAGATGTGGGCAAGATGCAGGATGCAAGCAGATAGCAGAGCAAACAGAGAATTTCAAAATGAGTTAACTGTTTGCATAAACCATTCTACCAGCTTGAATATGAGCCAATTTTATACATAAAAGGTTTCTTCTTGTGCAGCTTATAAATGGCTATGAAAGGTATTGCTACAGGACCACAGCATCACAGAATCATAGAATGGCTGAGACACTAACCAGCAGGTTAGCCCCCGATTGTACTGGTGAATGAGGATATTCTTCCCCAGGTGCAGAACCCTGCATTTGCCTTTGTCGAATTTTAGAAGGTTCCTCTCTGCCCATCTCTCCAGCCTATCTAGATCCTTCTGAACAACAGCACAGCACCTCCCGGTTTTATATCATCAGAAAACTTGTTGAGGAGACACTCAATCCCTTCGTCCAAGCATTCAAGTCAGTGATGAATAAGCTGAACAATACTAAATAATACCAGACCCAGTACTGACCCTTGGGGGACACAGCTAATTACAGGTGTCCAACTGAACTCCATGCCACTGACCACAACCCACTGAAAACTGCCATTCAGCCAGTTCTCAATCCACCCAGCTGTCCATTCATTCATCTTGCACTTCCTGAGGTTGCCTATAAGGATATAGTGGGAAACAGTGCCTAAAGCTTAGCCAAAGTCAAGGTAGACAACATCCACTGGATGTCTTTGAAGCCATTAAAATAAAGCATCATCAGAGAGATCTTTAATTGATAACAAACTTATTTGGTCATTAACATCACTGCACAAAAAGAAATAAATGAAGAGACGTATTTAATCATCTGTGCTCAAAGATCTTTACACCCTCTGATAATCTGGTTTCAGCCTAGATCCTCTCCCCTCAGACAGTTATTGCACTTCTCAACTTTTCCTCTACATGTAGACAAGTATCTTATGTTAGCCAGGAGACAGTGTCCCTTCCATTTGGTGTTAGGTCCTGCTTTGTCCCAGCTGTTACAATGAACCCTTGGCACTACAATACACAAGTAGCGATGCTGCTGCCAGTCAGGATCTGGCTGTAATTTGAGCAGTCGTATCCTGAGCCCACCTCCTGGTCACATAAAGCCCCTCTCCACTTACTCAGACTACCTTAAGGTTACATATTAATCATCTATTAATTACCACAGAGCAGGCATCAAATTCCTGTTTCTCATGAAGTCCAATTCACATATCTGGGAGCCCTCTTTTTCCCCTGCACCTCCAAATACTAATCAAAAAGGAGAATAGAATGGTCAACTTCCTTTATGCTGACTTCCCAGTTACTGAGCACCTATCAGATATGAGTCATTCAACAGACGTGTCAACCACTGACAGCAACCACAGTTGATGAATTACTGTGATATTGATTTATTTGTGTTTGGAAAATTTATACATGCAGTAGGACATTATAATTTCTACTACAGCTTCTGGGAAGGAGGAAAAGTAGAGGCGTTTAATAGATAAAAAAGCTTATTTCGCCTGTTTTGTCATGTCTCCTGTACAGAGATCAAAGGTGAGAGATGGGTGCAGTGATTTAACCAGCTTTAAGGGGACCTCTGTATGTGTCTGATCCAACCATCTACTCAAAGCAGGATTAAACTAAACTAAACTAAACTAAACTTATCTTAAAGCTTGGTGTTTAATCAGGATGCTTAGAGCCTTGCCCTGACAAGTTCTGAGTTTCTGTCAGCTAGCCACTGGCCCCAGTCCCAGCTTAATCATTAAGCTCTGAGAAATTACTTCTACAATGCACACTGGATCATGTAATGCTTGCATGTAGGAGGAAGAGTGTTTCCTTATTTATAGGTAGTTGTAGAGATATGTACTCAAGAGGAAGAAAATGCATTCACTCCAACAAGAAAAAATAAGTAAATCTCTTCCTACCTGTAGATAGAAAAGCTCCTTGTTTTCCAGAAGCAGCATAAACTTTACTGACAGTGACTGAAAAAAAGAAAAAAATATATAAATAAAGTATTTGAAAATATCTGTCATTTCTCATTTAATTTACAACAAGCTCAGTAAGAACACCAGAGCTCTTACACTGACCCACACTCTGATGGGAGAAAGTATCGTCAAAGCCAACACATTCAGATTTGGGTGCTTGAAGGATCTCAGCTGGTAAAGGACTTGACTTAAGCAGCAATTTAATCTCAAGCAAGCTTTCAGCAGAGCCAAGAGAAGGGCTTGGTTTGATTTCAGAAGGCTTTAGATAATATTTAATATCTTTTTTGCTTCAGCAAGAATTTGTTAGTACCCCAGCTTTCAGATCTCTAGCTAAGAGAGAGATAAATGTCAGAATAAAACAAGTCTCATGGGGTAAATTCTAATCTCCAGAGGGAAAAATCATGTTCAATATTTGTTTTCACTTCAGACCAGGAAGAATTGGAAAATAATTATTTGGAATTTGGAAAAAACCTTGGAATCAAAAATATAAGAGTTTCATTTGTATAATTCAGACCTGGTGGAAGCATTTCAAGAGGTGTATTGCCTCCCGAGACCCTCTCATCTTGCCTATGACAATTGCAAATGAACGTTTTCCATAACCATGGAAAGTATTTTTATCACGATTGCAATGCTGTGCTGCATTGTGTTTGAATGCTTAACTAATCACCTTTACACTGATGAGGTAACCTAAACCACTGACACAGTTAGAGTAGATGAGCCTGGATTTAGGGTCACACTGGCTGAACCTGACCTTCTGCTGCCTTGTGGGCTTTTGAAATACTTTTTCTTCTAAGCTTGGAAATTTAAGTGACCCACTTTGAATGGATATTCCAGTAAATGGCATTAGAGAAAACCCCTTCTAAGGGAACCATTTCCTTTAGCTTGTACATCTCTAAGAGGGAAATTGAATTATACATTTAGCTTTTCAAGCATCAGCATCTTTTAAACAAGCTGATATAGTTTGTGGCTCTCTCAGAAACTGCAAACTAAATTCTGCCCTTATTTACATCCTCCTTTGGGTGACACAAGTTGAGTAAAATTTGGGCTTACACATAAATATTAAGCAACTGTAAAAAACACATGTGCATCATTTTAATCTGTAAACATCACCAAAATTAGACCTGAGAAAAGGTATGCATCATCAGATCAAGGATGTTACACTGAGTGTTACTGTAAGGTGCACATCCTAGCTACTTGTAACCTACTGTGAAAGCAAAGTGACTAGAGCAATTTCCTAAGACAGAAATGTTAGAGAAAGATGGACTAAATTCATCTCCTCCATTCCTTTGTCAACAGCCTCTCTGAAATTCAGCCTACAAGCAGCATCAATACCCTTGTGTCTGTCCATCACCCATCTACTCCTATCTACCATCAGAGAAGGCAGTAAATGGTTTATTATATCTCATAGCTCATTACAATCAGCATCATTACCTGGGAAGCTGCAGCCTGAGAGTTTTAAGCCTACCCATCTCTTTGTGTACCAGGTTTTGCAGCACTCTGGGTCTTTCCCTAGGAAATTCTAAGTTAGGATTTCTGCCTGGGAGAGCCATCAAGTTTCTAGATCCTGGTCCAGTTTCTGCTTTATCCAAAATTTTCCCATTCCTACTTTGCTGCTGCCTGGTGTAACTGTGGAGCTCTGACCTCGCAACAAAGGATACTGAATGATGCCACAGAAGCACCTTCTCCCAGAACACCCTATAAAATGACCAAAAGAGCTATTGATTTAAATCCCTAAAAGCAGGTGGGGTTGTGAATGTAACCATCCTTCCTTGCAGGCAAAGTCTCATTCAAGGTCAATCCAGCAGCTTTTAAATGGCATCCAGGGCTCATTGAGACATCTGCCATGAAAAATCAAAACCCAAGGCAGCTGCTGTCAGGTGAAGCAACAACGACCCAAAGTCACAAGAGGGCACAGCCTTGAAGCAAACCAACATCTCCAGGTCTGCAACCCCCTCACAATTTCTCAGTGAACATCTAGAAAACTACCTGCAAATGCAAGAGAGGGATCCTGAGTGTCACCATGTGAAACAGAGTAATGGATTTAAATATTGCCTATTTAAATACTGACATGGCAGGGTGCATCACAGCTGCATTATATTGGTCTCACAAGGATTGGGAGACAGCAGAGTGGGATCAGGAGTTACTTGGGATCGCTGATAATGGTCATCTAGGACACAGGATGGGGACACAGGGGATTGCAATGCCTTGTAGCTACATAATTCAAGGTATTTTAGCTCCAAATACTTGCAAGAGCAGCATGCTATCACCTATATGCCATGCAGGAGGTGTCTGTGGTTCCCTCCAGTTTTTGTGCCTACAAGAGGAATCACTTTGCATCTCAAAGCCTTCACAAGGTTTCTCTTGAACAACTCTGTTCTCTCCCTAACTTAGGAACTGAAGGTTTAACTACATCCATCATAGTCCCTAGAGCCCTTTCCATATGATCAAAGCCCTGTGTCACAGGACAAGAGCCTGAAGTGAAATTAAAAGGTGGCAAGCTCAAAATCAGTAGTCAAAGGTTTTTTTTCCTAGATCGAAAATGACTGAATTTGGGAACACAGTATCACAAAGCATTCTGATCAAAAGTGACACAATCACACCTGAGGTGTAGGCTGAATAAAAATAGCATGACCTAGACTAGGAAATCTGAGGAAAAATATAGGAGCTTGAGGAGCCTGGTTCCTCAGACATCAAGACAAGTGACAGCACATGGCAAGTATCAGAGAGCAGTGGGATGGGGGCCAGCTGTGCAAAATCTGCCAAATTCAGGTAAAAAGACAGCAATGCCAGTGATACTAGTGGCTTTGATACCTACCACATCCCAAGTCAAGACCATGGAACACATCAACTTATGTTTGAAGAGAGGACAACTCTGGCCCGAGTTTAATATTGTACGCTTTGCACCCACTCACTGCAGCAAGTGCAGAATTTTTGGTGGTTTTCTAATATCATCGAGTTTTGTTACTACTTGAGTGACATGGCTAAAGTAATGACATCACCTACTGATCTAAGAAAAAGTGAGCCCATATCCTGTCTTCCACCTGCGTTAATGGAATATATATACATACATTTTATAAGTTAAGTTATGGTCAGAAACCACAGTTAGGGTTGGGAAAAAACACCTACTCCAGATTAACTAGGACAGCACAGAAGCCCTTATAAAAACTCCAGCAGCAAATGTGCCCAAACACCATCACTTCAACAGAGCTCAGCACAAGCATCAGCTACAGTAAGAGAAGGAAGATGTCTCCGATTCTTTGTGCTTCACTGGTAAGAACTTGCTTTCAGGTTTTTTTCTCCCCTTTTTGACAGAGACATATCTAAATTATAATAAATGACTGTCAAGAATGGGAATCTGTATCTATCTTTAAAATGCTTGCTTAAACCACTAATAATCAGAAATAACTAAAAGGGTGGACAGCTGAACAGCACCAGCATGGGACAGCAATGAGACTGCAAGGGTAGATTAGTGAATGGGGCTGCTGCAACATACTCTCACTCAAGAAAAACATTGAAAACTCAACCTTTGTTGAGTTATATCCTTTCTGGTATCTCCTATGTTATATTATTTTCTATAATTTAAATATTTTTATTACCAAATCATAACTGAATGTGTATACCATACCTGTCAGCACCATGAGGATTAGTTAATGAAAGCAAGAGTGGATGTGATATATTACATATTTTTCCATATTTCCAACCTCTAATTTGGGCTTTAACTGTGGATGAATTTCCGAGCTGCACAAGGAGTTGTTAGGGCGTGTTGTGTTACAGCAGCTGTACTGCATTGTGCCCTAAATGCACCCATGTCTTCAGTTCAGATCGCTGCTCTTACTGCTGCTGGCCTTGCTGTCAGCTAGCAGTTCTGCCTATGGGAAGGTGATACAGCCTGGACTCAAGCCGGAAAGCCTCTTCAAGCAGGCATATGCTGGATGCCTGACCCCAAAAGACTCAAAATTCCCTCAGACTGTGAGAGTCAACATAAGCATCAGCTCCACGAGCCAGGAGACCAAAGTTAATCCTGATGTCAGCAGCCGCTCCCTGTCTCCATGGGATTACAGGTATGATCTCTGTTCCTATGGTCTAGAAATACACTGGCTGCCCTGGCTGTCACAATAATGCCAGGGCTTGCCTATATCTTTATTTCAGTGCTTCACTGTTGAGAGATTTTGGAAATATAAGGGTGTCCACAGTCCATATAATACTCTTTAAAAGATAACCAATACAGAAAGGAGCACAGAGCAAAACCATGATTTAGACTGACGTACAGAAAGCAAAGCCTTTTCGTTTTGTAATTTAATTAATTTATTTGCATACTGGGGAAAACTTTATCGTCAAAAGCATTCTATACCTAAGACATCAAGAGAGCTGAAGGTCTTTGTGTCCATTAGTCAATCTGGCACGTTGGGAAGCTCCAATCAGTCTTTCAAAGCCAGTGCCTATCTGAAGCAAGTTCTTTGCAAAGGCAGTCACATGCAGTCCTGGCATGTTTGTCTTACACTTAAAACCCTGCAGTATTTACGTAGTTAGACCTTTTTTCTTAAGAACCTACAGCAGTGGAGGGTCTACTGCTCCTTCATAGACAATCTCCCAGGAGGTACCCATTCCTGACCTAGGATCCCATAGTGATTCAGACTATCGTGCCTCCAGAGATGCAGCAGCAGTTCCATTTCAAATCCTTCCTTTCACGTCAACTTACAGGATAGATGAGGACCACAACCGTTTCCCCCATGTGATTGCTGATGCCTCATGCCGACACTTGCGGTGCGTGAATTCGGATGGGCAGCTGGACCACAGCCTCAACTCCTTCCCCATCCAACAGGAGATCCTCGTCCTCCGGAGGGAGCAAAAAGGCTGCCACCAAACATACCGTCTGGAAAAGAAAACAATCACTGTGGGATGCACGTGTGTCACCCCCTTGATCCGACACCAGGCTTAAAGGCAGCTGGTAGTGTAAAAGCAGGGAGCTATGGAGAACAACTTACTTGCCTAACAGCACTGAAATGAAGCGGCCTGATTCAGTCTCTGCAAAACTGAATCAAGATCTAATGATTAGCTAGAATCTATCAGAATATATTAAAATTGAAAAGTCTCAGGAAAAAAAAAAAAAAAAAAGAAAAGAAATCTTTCCCCCAAAAATCTTGAACTCTATGAATTCAGTATGCAGACACCTTCATGTGCCAGACTGAAAAAGTAATGGGTACTCTCTACATATCTTTAGTTTACACTTTTAAATGTCTATTTATGTAATTCTATTTATGCTGGTGGAAAAGTTAGCAATAATGTATTTGTTTATTTATCTTTGTGCAATAAAAAGCAAGTAAAGTACATTCTGGTATTCTCCTTTCTTTCTAAAGAAGGCTTTTTGATGAGATAAGAAACTACCCAATTCAATTATGACCATACGAGAGATCTGCATGATGCTAAAACCTCTAGCTCTGCTGTAGCAGAATGTAAACCCCATAGGAAAGCTAGAGCTTGTATCGTCAACACCCTTTTACTGATAGAGAAACTAAGCTGTCCAGAGGAAAATTATTCACCAAGTGACACCCAGTAGTTTCACACTTAAAAGAGACTAGGAAAAAAACAATGGGTAACTACCAAGTTTTCCTCCTGATTATCTGATTGGAAAGGAATTTTCGAAGAATTTCGAGGAATTAGGCTCAGCACAACACTTTGAATGTTTCTTTGAGAGGACAGAAATTCCCTCCACTAAAACAGCGTTTTCCACTGCCAAGTTTCAACCTTGCTCCAATGCTATGTGTTGAATTTCATTCCAACCCACTTCAATACATTTTCTGTGGAGCTGGGTCACTACCTGAGTACGCAAGCACATAAGTATGTTGGGTGGATAACTGAAGCCATTAACCACATACTGCTAACTGCAATCATAATTCTTCTCAGTGCTTGTGTCTTTCCAAGACGTTCATTGCCAGCAGTTAGTGCTTCAAATGTAAAGCAAGCTGACACAGCACTTCTACCATGGCTGAAATAGGACTCAGGTAGGTGGATGTCTAGCACTGAGGGGGTTATTTAAAGCACTCTGGGGTTAAAAGTGCTCAGATGAAAATGTTCCACGTTTAAGAAGGCAAGCTGGTTTGTAAAGACGTGGGTGTTTTGTTTGCTGCCATCTTAGAGAGGTGTGACCCTGCTCAGGCACTGACAAAATGCCGTTGCCAAATTCAACAGCAAATAATGCATTTCTAAAGATGCAGAGCTCAAAGGTGCAAGTCCCTAATGAGGAGCAAAGTCCCCTCAGGTGAATGCATCTTCTTCAGATCCAGCTGTGCTAAATAAAAACGTGACCATCCCAGCTTCTGTGCTGGGGTTATTCCCTTCAGCTGTGCCATAAGCCTAAACCCTCGGTAATCTAGACCAGGCAAAATCAGGTGGGTCAGTCTGTAACCTAAACTTACACTAGAGACACGGGTTTCACAGCATACCTGACCTAGCAGATATACAATGGTAGAATAAATGATACGTTAACGCTGAGTGATCACACTACCTGCAATCACAATAAACTCCTATCCACACCTGTAGTTACCTTCAAACACTGATATAACTTTATCCATATGCAGGAATCTAGCAGTATATGTGATACTAACTTAGCTTGGCTCCTACCTAATCTCCAGCTATCCTTCTCTAAGGTCTCTTTCAGGTAGTTCACCCCAGATGACTGTCGCAGGAATATTAAACATGGGAACAGACTGTCAATGCAACCCCAAAACATCAAGGAACCTCATCCTCTGAGGTTTTCAGTGAGTTATATAAATACCACTGCAGGCAGATTGAAATAGAGCTAGGTGTCTTGCCTGTTAGATGATCTCTCAACATCCTACCACTTCCTATAGATTGAGTTTTGGCAAAACATCTGCAGCAGCCCAAGTAACTTCCATCAGTTAAAATTACAGTGAGTCCCATGCTTTATTACCTGGTAGTGATGTGCCGTTAGCTGGAGTTGGCACATGAGTAATGGAGACTGCTTAGAAATGCTGAGAGAGAGCTACTATATGGAAAAAGTCAGAACCAGGTCAGCAAGAGATGACGCAGTTGGAGTACCAAAATGCTGACAGCTTTCTGCTGATGGGCTGCAAAGATATTCCGGTCCCACTTCCAGCAGCATCATTCTCCCTTGGACCATTTACCAACTCAGTTAAATCCTTGCCCCAGGAAACAACCCATTTTTCATTTACTTGGCCTCATGTCAACTTCATGCTCACCTCCACAAGCTGCTTCCGTTTTGTACATGCTCCTACAGAAGCATTTAATGAAATAATCACCTGGACCCTTTTGGCCTGAAAACTATTTTATTTCCTGCTGTGAGTTCTTTTGTAACTCCTGGCATCATGAGCTAAGAGGTTTCCTTCTTTCACTTTGCTGTGCTCAGTTGGAAAAGAATAATTCCAAATCAATGCAACGTTGCCATAAGGTCACCTAATCAATGTCTTTGTTTCTCTGGGAAAATGTTGATAACTAACAGTTAATAATGATCGTAATAGGAGACCAAAGAGAGTCAGACTCCTCTTTCACTCTGTCTCAGCTCTTACTAGTTTGAGATTCAACAGATAAAGCTTGCTCTTTCTTATTTTGGAGAGTTTGAGTGCAAATTCCTGCTTATTTTATGTCCTTTAATGATATCGTTATGGGAGGCAGGGGAGAATTGCTGCAAAACCCTTTTCAACACAAAGGTTTCCATTCCAGCCCTGCTCCCAGTCTCAGTTTCATGTCAGTTTGCTAAATCTGAGCATCAGTGGCTTAGCAGCCAGGTTGCTTGGCAACCTGTGAGTAAAACCCGGTAGAAAGGGAAGTTTGAGATTGCATTTGTTGCATTTGTATAGCAAATTGTCAGATAACCATTCTCATCATTGACAGCTTATCAAAGCAAGCTGAACAGACACCAGACACTTGCAAAAGATGATAGAGATTCAGCTGGCAGGCAAGCCTTAAAACATGAAGGAGGCCAATAGTACAGGTTTCAAAAGTCTGAAATAAAAGCAAACCCCCAAAAATATAGGGGCAGGTTAGAGAAAAGATAAACAATCTCTATTCATTTACAGGAACAGGGAACCTTGATCATGATATAAACATATTGTGCTTACTAAGAATTCAGATAAAACAGAAACATGACAGCTTGGACTGGTAAAACCACTAAAACTCATCCATAGATAACCATGCCCAGAAAACAGTATTTTATCAATCTGCAACCCCCAAAGAACAGCAAACTTAATTTTAATTTTAATCTTCTGTTACGGTTCCAGGAAAAGGTGGAAAACCTGAGCTAGTTTTCTGAGGAAATAAATAAATAAATAGAAGGAAAAGTTAGAGAGAAAGCAGGAATGGATTTATCTGAAGAGCCGAGGACTTGAAGCTGCTACCACTATCCAGCTCTGGAAGTATGGAGAACAATTAGCAAAAATGGAAAATGCTTTTGTGAGTAGCAAAGGCAGAAAGCTCAGTTTGTTTCTGGTGCTGAGCCTGGCTGACATCTTCTCGGCTCCTGAAAACCAGCACCAGCACACTGTCACATCTCCACCAACAGCCCTGAATCTGACAAGCAGTGTCAGGCAATCACAGACATTGTGAGCAGGTTTTTTAATTGTCACCACCTTGTAAGAGTGTTGTAGAAGATGCAGACTTGGACCACTTACATAGATTCTTATTAGAACAGCATTAAAAGTCATAACACAGAGCAAAGAAGAGGAAGAAGAGGAAGGAGACAGAAGAAGGAGATCAAGGCAAGTCTCATAGTTTACCCTGTGATGGCGACATGAGAACAGGTTTCTGGTCTGTCAGGCTGGTCCCAGGACAGCCAGAACTCACAGCTGACATGGAAACTCATCCCATCATCTATACCCATCATGTTGGCGTCAAACCACCGATCCCCACAGGACTTACCTCCAAATCATTCATCCACTCAAAGCTGTGTCTGTTAGGTCTAGCTCTCAACCATCCATGTTGACTTATAGTTCTTGGGTTGATTCAACCTTTAAGGTTGAAAACTTTGCATTCTTTACATTATTTCTGTGCACTTTCAAAAGCAATGGTTTTGTAGAACAGGCTGACCTGGTCTGTAGTATCTTTGAACACCCCAAGGAGCATCTGCCTATTGCCAAGGGTCCAAAGAAGCCTGGCTCACATCTTCAGGCCAATAAATACATATGCAGGTCACAGCACAGGTCTGGGAGTAGGCATCTGCCTGGGTTGACATCACTGCTGTGCCTCCCAGCCCATACTGAGGCAGGGGTCTCTATAGTGTGCTCACTCCAACATCCCATGGGAGCTGCTACACAACAGGATCCCTGCTTCAGGCACAGCCAAGGAGAGGAATGAGCAAGGGGACAGAGAAAGGAGGTTAGTGAGAGGCAAGCAGACGAGTAATGGGATTGGAAAAAACACAAGGCTCATATACCAACCTGTGACAGTT
The DNA here is from genome assembly GCA_039877255.1 of Loriculus beryllinus. Lineage (NCBI taxonomy): Eukaryota > Metazoa > Chordata > Aves > Psittaciformes > Psittacidae > Loriculus > Loriculus beryllinus. Next base: position 16,773 of record JBCJKH010058253.1, read on the forward strand.
GTTTGCTCAGCCCAGCAGGTTATAAGGAGACACAGTGGAACTGCTGCTAAACCTACAGCTATGTCTTCTCCTGGTGAACAACTGAGTCCCTGAAAACTACTCTAAAATACGTTTCAGAGCCAGAGATGCCCAGCTGGGCATCCGGGAGATGGATCTGTTGCTGCAAGGGGAACAAAACCAAGAAAAGCCTTTAGCAAAGGCTGCTCCTCAGCTGTGAACTGTATTTGCTCTTGGTGGTGATATGACTGTGCTGTTTACAAGAAACAGGCTCTTTTGTCTTGTTCTTAGATTGCTGGGAATGAAAGCCAACCACCCACTTCATTGCAAAAGACAGAACCTAAAAAATAACCATCCCCATATTTACAACCAACTGCACTCTAAGAATGGTGCCAGTGGAAGGAAACAACTCTAGCTGCTTTTTCTATTTAGAAACAATTCCTGTGCCTTCCTGAGAGGTGTGTGGTTTGCAGCTGTTAGCACCAGCTGCAGAACCTCATGACCCATGGGTGAGACTTCCTTTATTATCTACCTTTGCATTTTCTTGTTTATCTACTTCATAATTCATCCGGTTAGAACAACTCTTAGGGTAAGCTGATGGGTGGTTAAGATCATCAGTACAAAAGCATGCACTCATTTAGCTGTCACAAACCAAATGCTAATCATGACTGAAGAGAGGAAAGTAGGCTTGTTTTCTGCCCACAAAACAAGTGAGGACAACCCCACAGGCTAGGTTTATCGAGATGGAGAGAAATAGGTCAGGAGTAAGAACCGGTGTGTGCAGGGTGTAATTTCCTGGTCAGTGGTTACTGTAAAGGAGAGCTGGTGTTAAGCAAGAGTGAGCAGAAGACGCCTCCATGGGTTTGCGCTCCACCACATGAAGGGCTTGGTGGTCATAATGAAAGAGCTGCTGCCACAAATGAGTACAACTGCTTGTAACTGAATGAGACGGTTTCCCCTCCTAGTTACCCATGGCTTGTTGAACTGGCACCCAGTGACTCCGGGACAGGGAATACACCACACTTGACAAACAAGCACCAACTCATTCAACCTATTTGGAAGAAGGAAACCCAAGGTCTAACTGTACCAGATGGATCTAATTCAAAGTGGCTTCTATGCAGCTAAAATGAAATACAAGAATGGTTGCACACATGTTTATCCTTGTTTAAATGCAGGTGAACAAGGAAATACAGGCTTAAAAACTCCACCTGCAGAAACCAAAGTCAGAGGTCTGAGAATCTGGCTCAGTTCTGGGTGAAAGATGAGTAATGTCAGAAAAGCAACACTGCAGCAATCTGATAAAATAATAAACAGTGTGTCTATGTGGGCTGTGCTCTTTGTGTAGCTAAAGGAGAGAAAAGGCACCTCAGCTCAGCAGGCAACCCTGCTCTGGAAGTACAATTCCTTGATGCTCCCTTTATGAGGAGGGATCCTTATCCACCACTTCCTGCACAACATCTAGTATTTGGCTGGTTAAAAACCAGTGAGATGAAGCCATCATTACACATTTCCCTGCATTCCTGCTCAGTCAACCATCCAGCTGGTGGAGGACAACATTGCTTATAAGGATGACGTCTTATCTGGAAGAGGATAGGGCAGGCCTTTCCCAGCTCATATAAAGCAGGATAGACTCCCATCCCAAATTTCGGCTGCAGCTGCAATGCGATGTCTGCCATCCCCAAGGTGTAGAGAGCCTGGTTCTATTACCAACTCCCCAAGTACTGCCTGTACAACCTCACCTCACTTTCAGCCCCTTTTTACATCTTTTTATCTCTTTGGGTTGCAAGTTCTCTTCCACTCCCTCTTACTCATATCACTGCACCGGAAAAAGCCTGTTCTTTCCTGAAATCTCTCAGTGTTACTGCCGCACAAACCTATTCTCTATACGTGCTTTCATTTTGAGCTACCATAAAACAACATTCTTTTAAATAAAACACAATTTTTATTCAGTGGATAAGTTACAGAATAAATACAGATAAACAGTAATCATTTTTAGATATTCTGGGCACGTACAAAGCCATAAATACAATCATAAATAGAAAATATAAATAGAAATATAAACATTCATTAATTCTTTGCTGTTACATCACTCAATACAAGTGGACTCAATTCACTGCCAAAATGTTCTGAAGTCAGCCACTGCTTCCAATGGAGCAGCAGTGACACAAACCCAGAATGCAATGAATATCTGAAATTCAGGCCAGATTTACACCAGTAATATGCTAGTGAGCAAGGATGGCTGGAGAAGGAAAAGGAGCTAGGAGATGAGAAAGAGAGAGAGAAAGTGCAGGAGAAGAATTTTTTTAGCAGTGCTGGTTGGTAGGTATACATTAGGGCAATTTACTGCCAAGGACAACATTTCCACCATCTCTCTCCCCCATCACAAGTTACCGTGCTTCCTGTTCTAAAATCCATAACACTACTTTCAGAACGCAATCTGCTCAAATTTGGAAAGGAGATGTCATGTTAAATGCTTGGGATACAAGGTGGGCTACTGTGAGATTTCTCCAGAGGGATATTAATAGGAAATACTTCTTCTTCCCAGTGTTGCTTCCCCTACTAATTCTTCCTAGGACTGGTGGTGGATGACTGGAGCGACACATGTGCAGCCCACAGTTATGACTTTCTTCTCCAGCCGGTAGGTGTACTGGCAGCCCTGCCGCTCCCGCAGGAGGACAAGGATCTCCTGTTGGATGGGGACGGAGTTGAGGCTGTGGTCCTCCTGCCCCAGTGGGTTCACACAGCTGGAGAGGCGGCATTTGGCATCAGCAATCACCTGAGGGAACCGATTGGGGTCCTCATCAAGCCTGGAGATAGGGACACAGAACTGGTTTATGCACTTGCACAACATATTTTGGCAGGATCTTCTTGCTTATCTCCATGAAAACACATTATGTACCTGTGCACTCCACTATGAGACAGCCAAAGAATCCACCTACCCTCATATTGGATATTAGGAAAAAATTCTTCACTGAAAGGATGGTCAAGCATTGGAAGAAGCTGTCCAGGGAAGTGGTGGAGTCACCATCCCCAGAGGTATTTAAAAGACATGTAGATGTGGTGCTTAGGGACATGGGTTAGCAGCGGACTTGGTAGTGCTGGGTTAAAATTGGACTTGGTGACCTTAAAGGCCATTTCCAACCCAAACAATTCTATGATTGACAAAGATTGACAAGATGGTTAGAACCCACTCCAATTTGCACTACATGCAGTTTCTCCTGGAGAAATCTCACCTAACATCAAAATGCAAGCACACATCATAGAATCACAGAATCACAGAATCGTTAGGGTTGGAAAGGACCTTAAGATCATCTAGTTCCAACCCCCCTGCCATAAGCAGGGACAC
>JBCJKH010058253.1:26669-36906 GCA_039877255.1 Loriculus beryllinus
CCCATCCCTGGCAGTGTTCAAGGCCAGGTTGGACGGGGCTTGGAGCAAGCTGCTCCAGTGGAAGGTGTCCCTGCCCAAGGCAGGGGTTGGAGCTGGATGAGCTTTAAGGTCCCTTCCAACCCAAACCATCCTGTGATTCGATATACTGAGGTGGCCACCGGCTCACAGGAAATGTACAGAGCTACAGAGCTACAGCACTTTTTACCCTGTGCTATAGCGTGGTAAAATAAACCAGATTTATCTGCCCTAGAGCTCCTCCTGGTGTCTTATCATGGGAAATGCAACATTAGCAGCGTCCCAGCTGCAAGGAGGGGGAAAACAGAGATGAGATGGCTCCAAAAACTATCAAATGCCTTCACCACTCCCTGCTGTGACCTGCGAGAAGAACAACAGCCGAAAGACAGAGAGAAAAGAGGAGAGAGGAAGGAGATTACAGTGTCCTCACTCCTACAGCAAGGCAATGTCAGAGCTGCAGCTATTACCAGAGAGCTTTTTATAAGCACCCAGGCACCTTTCCAGAAGAAAAAGGTTGATTCCTTTGCCCATGAATGAGTTGATAAGAAAACACTACCTACACCTTGGAGAAGGCACCTGGGTACACTGGGCACATTGCTCCTGCCCGGGGGCTCTGCAGCATGGAGCCAGCGCAGTGGTGGCCATGCAGGAGCAGAGCCTGCTGGCTCAGTTTCCTGCCCAGTCCCACAGAGCTCAGACTGGAGCTGCATAATAAAACCACTGACCCAGAACAACTCTGACCTTCTGTGCTCAACTCACCTTTGCCAGTCTTGGCAGTTTAATGAGCCACACACTGGCTGTAGGCCTGAGGTCGCTGTATTAGCTCAATGAGCTCTTTAGAAGGCTGTAAATATGTAAAATCCCCTCCAAGACTGAAAAATGTGATGTTCCAGCTGTGTTGCATATGGGGAGGTCAGAGATCAGGCTTTTGTAACTCGGAGGAGACAAATGAAGGTTACCCCCCCACCCTGTGCAACAAGATGCTACCAAGTCTTCCTTAGGCACCAGAACACATAGCTGCAGTGGGAGAGGCAGGAGTTGCCCATGTTTACTGCCCATCCACTCGAAGGGAACTTCTGTGGGTGCCTGGTCCACCAAGTCAAAGGCACTGTGGCAGATGTGCCAACACGGTCCCTGAGCCCAAAAGGGGCAGGCAGCTGGCTGAAGGCTTTCCACAGCAGCCCAGGTCCCCGAAAGACTAGTTATATCTCCAGAAGTGGGAACAGTTTAAATCAAAGTAAGCAGCAAGTCATGGGACAAACACTAGACACTTTTATTATTCAAATCAGTTATTTAAGTCATCTAGAAATAAACCCACATGACCTGTGCAGATGGCCAGAGACAGGCAGTGACAACAGCAAACAGCCTGTGCAGTTTGGGGATCTCCTCCAAAGCTTGACCTCAAACTCACCAGGATCGGAAAATAAAAGAAGCAGTAAAAAGGCAATTGAAAGATAACCCCAGACCTTCAGCAGCTCTGGCACAAGCAGCCACCACAGGTCTGTGTGTTCAGCTTTTCCTAAAACCCATCCCAGCCATGGGAACCTGCTGGTTTCTAGGAACAGCCTTTTCCCAAGCAGCAGTCACTTGTGTGTCCCCAGAGAGCAAGACGGTTCAGCAAAACCCCCAAGGGGAAGGGAAAGCTTTTCCTGTCTTCAGAAGTTTGCAGTTACCTTCCTGCAGCAGCTCAGCCATAAGGACATATAGGAGATGCAGGACCCAGGTCCCATACCTTTGGCCTTTCTTTACTACAGGTTTCCATTGGTGGTGTCCATAGGGGCACAATCCCAGGCTGGAGGCCAAACTCATCTGTACCAGGGATATGGCCCATGGGCAGCTCTGAGCATTCCAGGTCCTTCCCACCCACTTGGAGCCAAAACTCCCAGCAGAGCTGTGACACAGCAGGTCAGATTATACTTGACCTCTCCAAAGCCAGAAATCACCCTCTACAAGATGAGTAGGAAGAGCAGGGGAAGAGGCTGGCCACACCAACGAGACAGGCATCAGGCATCTCTGCTTGTGAGACAAGAAGGTCTGGGCTATACAACTGGGGAAAAAGAGGAAAAAAAGGGGAAAAATAAAAGCTTCACTACTCATAGCGAAGCTCTCATACTGCTTCTCACCACCACTGGTACTCAATGTTGGATTCCTAAATCCATATTTTTTTATTCAAAGGCTGGAACTATTACCACCAAAGATAAACACAATACATTAAAAACACTGATACTTTGCACCTATGTTTTTCCTCTTGGCTCCTTGCAGAAACAAACCTCTTCCCAACTAAGCCGGTCTGAAGACAGCAACAGTAAGAGAGCTTCCAGAGCTCCTGGCTTCTTTTGGTGCCAGTAATGATGGAGGACTGTAAAGTGCACAGACTTGAGCCCCCCATAGTTCAGCTCAGCCAGAGGAAGCGTTCATGAGTTAAAGGCAAGCACAAAGAGTCTCCAGACTGACAGTCCATAAGAATTTGGGTTCTTCCACCCAGATGCTCAGATTAAGAAGATAATGTCATCAGACACCATGATCTGGTTGTCATCTTGCATGTGGGCCAATGCCACCTTCACCTCATCCTGCGAGAAGGGCTCAGGGTTGTCACGGTTGATGGACTCCATCATGTTCTTCAGACCCACTGACTGGGCATGGGAAGCCTTGAAAACCTCCAGGAGACGAGCCTTGAACGCCTTCAACCTGGTCAGGGAAGGTGAAGAGTAATAACCCTTGGAGACACACTCACACAAGTCCCTCCCATTCATTTCCTCAGGGATGCCTCAGCTCTTCCCCATTCCAGAAGCAGCACCCAGCAGGAAAGCCAAGAACAGAGCCAGGAGCACACAGAACAGATGCATCCCCATCACTGGGTAACAGTTTGGACCCACCAGGTGGGGTGGAACATGCAGAGACAGGTACCTCCTCCAGCCCCTACTCACCTCGGCTCAGCCAGCTCCGGCTTCTTGGCTTCGCCAGTGGCTGAGGCTTCGGGTGTCTTTGGAGTGTGTGCCTGAACTGGAGTAGAAGGAAGAGTTACCTTCAACCTGCCTGGAGTCCAAGCACCCAGAGAGCAAAAGTACTTGGCCTTGGGATGGCAAGAGCAATGCTGAACCCCCTCCCAACATTGTTCCTTCTGCAGCAGTTTGGAAGTGGACATCAAATTAACCAGCAACACCAACCCTCCTGTCCCACATGGCCATGGATGGTTTAAAACAAAGACTCATCTTCATCTATGGGGCTGAATGGTGCCACACCATGGACCATGAATGACCCCAGGATGTGCAGACCAGCAGGGTAGAAGGCAGTAGCACCCTCAAGACCCAGGTGCCACCTGAGAAACCCCAAGGACTCACCTTCTGGCATCTCCTCCTCGGCATCACTGAAATCATACGGGTCATAGGAGTCCCCCTCGTCCCCTGTGCGTGCCTTCTTTCTCCTGGGTAGGGGAAGAAGATGTCTCCCCTGCCCTGGTACTGGGGATCACCTCAACCCAGGTACAGGGCTGGCACTTGGCCTTGCTGAACTTCAGGAGGTTTGCACAGGTATTAAATAATACTGGTCCCAGCACAGACCCCTGAGGGACACCACTCATTCCTGGTGTCCATTGACTGCAACCCATCAGACATGGCCATCCACTCAGTTCCTTATCAATAAGGATGTCCCTCTGTTACAAACTGGAGGTGATCCACTAGACAGTGGATTGCTTCCCTGAGGCCAGCACTGACTGCTGCAACATCAGAAGAGGCTGTTGCCCCTTGCATGACACCCTTCCCCTTACTCTGGCTCCTACCTCCTTGTCCTGCGCTCCTCCTTGGGCTGTGACTCCTCATCCTCCTTCTCAGTCTCTGAGTCATCCTCTGCCTGCTTTTTGCGCTTCTTCTCCTTCTCCAGCACCTGTGTGGCACAGCCAGGATGGACTCAGCCCCCTTTTCCACTCAAGCTGCTTGTAGGGGACCAACCCTCAAGATCACACTATGGTGGCCTCATCCCAGACTATCACCAGGAAAGGACCTCACCAGCAGCCCACCAAACTCAGCCTTTACAATTGCAATTTCAGGACCCCGAAGAGCCAAGGGACACCTTCCTCCCACCTTTTTGAAGTAGGCGAACTGCACCAGCTCCAAAGCTGCCTCAGCATCCTGCAGATCAACAGTCTTGTTCATCCTGGCCTTGGCATGGGCTGTGGAGAGGCGGATAAGGGTCTCCAGGGTACGAGCTGTGACAGGGGAGGTCTGGAGAGAGACAGAGAGAGGTGTCTCTGCAGGGCTGACCCTACCTCAGCATCCCACTTTACTGAGATGCATCATGTCCAGGGTGGAAAACACCAGTAATGAGAGAGAGGAGCCTGTGCCTCTGTTTGCCTCCTCCTGGTCTGAGGGGGAGCTGCTCTCAGGGCTCACCATGGCGATGTCTGAGTTCATCTGGTCCTGGCTGCGCAGGCGGGAGTACTCCTCTGCTATATAGCTCGCTGACTCCTCAGTCAAGACAGGCTTAATCATCTTTGCTACATGGATATACTTCCTCATGAACTCCATGCTGACAATCTTCTCCCTGCAGGGAATGACCTCCACAGTGAGGACTGGCAAAGGATGTTTGTGGCATCTAGGTGTGTGAGGAATTAGCTGCAGGAGATGTTCCCCACCTGCCTGGCATGAGATCAAGCCTAGAGCAGGGCTCCCTTGGTATGCTGCCCATGTACCCCCCCATGGGCCATCTAAAGAATCTCTGGCACCAGCTAAGAGCCACTGCCTGGATACCCAAGCCAAACGCATCAATTCACAGTGCTGGAAGCCACCAAAGCTCTTTCGGGGATGTGGGATGAAGGACTCACTTGCGGCGGTGGGGCCCATGCAGGAGGTCATTGTACTTCTCATACACTTGGAGCTCCTGTTCTTCCTCCTGCGCAAAGTCGGGGTCCTCTGTAGCCAAGATCTCCACAGCACTGCCCAGGGGCATGGCTGGAGAGGGAAGAGTCACACAGAAGGGGCTTTTATCCTCTGAAGCAGCTTCCAAGAGCCACCAAAAGCAGTGCTCAATAAACCAGGGATGCTGAACCTTAAGAACTGCCACCAAGGGGTGACACCAAGGTGTTGTTCCAGCAAGGAAGGACAGGATTGGGCAGCAAGGAGACTACAGTTACAAGCAACTCACCATCCCCGTCCTGCTCATTGGGTTTGCGGTAACGGTGCATCCGCAGGACATGGTCCGAGATCTCCCTGTCCTGCTCGGAGTCCATCTGGTCCAGCACAATGAAGAGTAGGTCAAAGCGGGAGAGCAAGGAGTCCTGCAGGCCAATGTTCTCCATAGGTGTCTTGTATTGATCATACTGCAATAGGACAGTATAAGATGTTACACAAGACCTTCACAGATCAGTCTTGACTGTCAGCAAGGCTGGTAGGAGCTCCTCAGGACAGGCCTTAAAGGATGGATGTCCAGGCATTTGGACACCACAATAAACCCAGCTTGCTGCAGCAGTAAGACCTCATTTCCCCATCCTTGAAGGAAAACACGTATTTCCCGTGATCCCTTATTAGACACCAAGACTAGGGCTCATCACCAGGTCCGCTTGGCTGCCCTGAGACACACAGGCAGAACTGAGCTGGGGTGACAAACCTCACAAGCCACTCTCTCCTCCAGGAGAGTCATGAGCAGCAAGAGACCAAACCAACCACATCTTCACTGCCCCCATGGATCCCAGTCCCAGCAAGAACCAAGTCACTGGTCTTGGCTGAAACTTTTGGCTTTTACCAACTGTCTCCTCCACCGAGATGGCTCCCAGCATCATTCCCCATGGAGGGGATCAGCAAACACCAGCACTCACCCGGCCGTAGACAGGGTTGGCTGCTGCCAGGACACTGCAGCGGGAGTTGAGGCGGGCATGGATGCCAGCCTTGGCGATGGTGACGCGGCCCTGCTCCATCACCTCATGGATGGCCGTGCGGTCAATATCGGACATCTTATCGAACTCATCAATGCATACCACCCCCCGGTCAGCCAGCACCATGGCCCCTGCTTCCAGGCGCCGTTCACCTGGGGTGGAGGATAAGAGAGGGTCATCACCATTCAGCAGCCCAGCACATCTCCTGCCCTGCTATCCGCTCCACCACAGCTCTAACCCTGTGACCAGGCTAAATCTCAAAGACCAGCAGCACCCTCGAGGGCTGCCTATCTCCTAAACTACTTGACAGCAGGAGAACACTCTAGGATAAAGAGTAAACACATGAGGAAGAAGATGATCCAGGCTGTTGCTGGTCCTCACAGGGGTGCACCAAGTAGGAGCAGAGAAGACCACCACTTAACAGAGGTAGAGAAAATACCCCCAGACAAGACGAACATTGCCACGAAGCTTCTGGAACAGCAGCCATGGATCTGAGTCCTTCCCAGGTGTTAACAATCATCTCTCTGACAGCTCCCACCAGGAACCAGCCCATTCCTCACCGGTTTCTTGGTCTGTGGTGACAGCAGCAGTCAGGCCAACGCCAGAGGAGCCTCTGCCAGTGGTGGGGATGGCGCGGGGCGCGGTGCAGAGCACGTACCGCAGCAGCTGAGACTTGGCAACAGAAGGGTCTCCTGAAATGGAGACGTTCATGTTTAATAAACCACACATTGCCTGGATACTGTGTCCAGCCTGGGGTTGGTGGGGAGGGAAGAGGGCAGAAGTCAGTTTGTTCAGCCTTCAGAAAACAAGGTGATCAGATGATCTTCTTGCCTTCTCAATGACCCAGTGGGAGGAAACAGAAAAGATGGTGCTAGAGCTGAAAGGTGCATGGTGATAGGATCAGAGACACTGGGAACACTTTGGAACATAGGAAATCTCAATTGGATGGTAGAAGAAAAAGAGATCTCCCTGATGCTGGTCAAACGCTGGAATAGTGGCCCACAAAAGAGAGACGATCCAATCCCTGGTGATGTTCAAAATCAGCTGGACAAGTCCCAAAGCATTCAGGCCTACCAGTGTCACCACCTCTGCCCTGTGCATGTGAGAGCTCCAGAGGTTCCATCTAACCTCAATTACTGTATGAAACTCCCCCACACCACCATCTGAGGGTGCCTCTGCCTTGCCCTTCCAGACCTATCAGCAAGATGTTGATGTCTCCTCGGATGCGGCTCCCGTTCTCCAGGACCTTCTCCACCCCTCCGAGCAGCATGCAGAGAAGGGCCTTCTTGATGTACTCATGCCCATGGATGCTGGGAGCCAGGGATTTCGCCAGCTGGTCAAAGATATCCTAAAGGCAAACAAGGCAAATCATGGCCCATCACATGGACTGCACCAAATAAGAACAAGGAGCAATACTCCACAAGTTCATTTCAGCACAACAGTGGTGCTTATTCCTAATCTTAGAACCATGTGGATGAAAATTACTTAGAAAGAAGACCACTGGACAGAGTTTTGTTTCCACAGGGCTTTGAAGCTGTAGACCATTCCGACTGTCACAGTCACCCAAGCAAGCATTGGAAGCAGCAACCCCTACCAAAGCAAGGCTCTCCTCTCCATGCTACAAAGCAAAGGTCTGAGCATAGGGCCAGGCTGAAGCAGATCTCTTTAACTCATTCCGGTTTGGGGTTTGAATAGGAAAGAGAGAGGTGTTTCTCCTACAGAGGAAATTCCCTGGCAACAAGCTGACGGGGTCAGGACACACACAACACAGACAGATCTGTCTCAACAGCTATGCACAGCAGTGCTGCCACCAGGCAGCGAGGATACTCTGTTAACAGCACAGAAGCAACAACAAAACAACTCCAGGACCTGATCAAAGCCTAAGCAGAAACTGCAAACAAAATGAGTGGAAAATCCAGCAACATTGCTAACAGGGTTGAAGAATTAATTACAACCCAGTAAGGCATTTCCTTAGCCACATGCCAAGCCTTAAAGCTGCTCCTAACTGAAACCTCATGCTCGAATACAAGCCTGACTTCTAGTTGTAAGGCTTAAATACCTTCGAATGACTCTTGCTGAATCTCTTGATCTTGGCCACATCAGCAGCAGAGTAGAGAGGCCGGGCGTCTTTGTTCATCTGCTTCACGTGGCAGGCAATGAGAATAGTCCTGGAAAAGGGACACAGCCATGATCAGGTCTGCAAACCCCACAGAGCCTATGGGTCACAGCAACAACGCAGTAGAAACTTCCACAGGATCATAATTTACTTTCTGAAGGAGTCTGGAAACATTCAAGAGCAGTAGCCCACTGCATCAGGCCATCAATGGGGCATCTTTAAGACCATCCAACCCCCTCTGCATACAGCTGGAGCTCACAGCTACGCACTGATGCTAGGGAGCAAACCACTGCCAACTGATTTAAGCCAGTGTTTGACCCAGCTCTGTGATGCCCACCCACCTGTGCTAGATCTCAGCTTCCAGGGATGTAACCTAAATAGAAAGGGCAGCAGGGCTGAAGCCAAGAAGAAGAAAGCTCACCTGAAAGTCCCCGACGTGTAACCCCCTTTCTTTCCTGGCAAGCAGCGGTACGTCCCCACCACTTGGATGCGGTCTCCAGGCTTCACCCTGTCCACCAGGTCATCATCCAGAACAACATCCACTGAGCGTGGCAGCTGACCTGCTGGTGCCTTCTCAGGCATCTCCTGGATGGTGATGGTCTGATGATCCTTGTAGACCGAGAGGCCAAACTCTGTCTCCAGAGGGTTATTCTCTTCATCCTAGAGGAAGAATCCAAATAAAGAGAGTAGGACCAGTTTTCAGGAACACATCCAGCCTTGGGACACCCAATGATGGGGACAAAGCTCAGGTCAACCTTCCTCCATTCCCAAACACATGGCAAATCCTCCACCCAGGGTGCATACACCCTCCAGGACAGCACAAGCATGCCCATACTGACCTGGGTCCCAAGAACCACAAGTCTGGCTGAAAATCCCCCCAAGAAGCCACGCTACAGCAGAACCATGATCATAAGTAACACCGAACTAGGGGGGCTGGTGGCCTTGTGTCCAATGGAGATTTTCTTCACCTGTTCCTAGTAGCTCTCTGGGACTTTCAGACATTTGATGTTGTTGGCAGAGCAAGGAGGGATGCACAGGGATTTGAGCCCTGGGCTCAGAGCTGACACATTCTCTCTCCTCAGACAATCTGATGCTCCCCACAAGGCTACTTCACCTCACCTTTGTAGGGTAGACGGAGCTGGATGGAAAAGCATCCAGGGAGGTCATATCTGTGTATCGGCGCTCAATAGTCTTCTTGGTAGCAGGGCAATAATGGACACTCCGGACGATCTTTGGACGAACCAGAGAGCCTGACATTGGGAGAACGAGGAGTTAGGGGCAGGGATACCCCAGCCCTGTCAGAAGATAGTCCTCAACACTAAACTGCCAACCACAGCCAGCATCTGCTTGAGCCCAAACACCACCCCAACACTCAAGACCTCCTGCCAAGCCCCCTGTTCCCTTCACTCAGGTTGCCAGAATGTACCCCAGCTCTTAGTGGTCTCCAGCAAACATAAGGACCCAAAACCCCCAAAACCCCTGGGTCTCCCCCGGTCTCACATTTGGTCACGATGCCCTCCACGCAGACAATGCAGCTAAGGAAACAGGCTGTCAGCGTCCGCGGTGACACGTGCTTGGAGCCGAAGCTGCCCTCCAACCCAATGTAGAAGTCCTCAAACTGCTTGGCATAGGTGGCATCAACAGAGGCGACAAAATCCTTCAGGGCACGCTGGAAAGCGACCAGCTCCTCAAAGGCATTGTTCAAGAGCCTGCAAGAGGGAGGCAATGATGCAGACTGATCAGCCCCTTCTGCTGTCCTCTTTAACACTTATCCCATGCCCCCATGTGCTCCAGAAGTTTAAAGGAGCACGATGTAAAAAAGCCTAAAGCCCATTATAGCTCTGTGTCAGATCTGCTGCCACCAACAGCCAGGAGCTGAAACAAAGCCAACCACATATGAAAAATCTCACATGTTCCCAAGCAGATTGGCAAGCCTGCTCCAAAACATCCCCAGGCATCCTAACAAAGTGCAGTTCTGGTGTTCTCAGCATAAAAAAGGACATGGAACTCTTGGAATATGTCCAGAGGATGGCCATGAGGATGATCAGGGGACTGGAGCATCTCCTGTATGAAGGTAGGCTGAGAAAGCTGGGTGTTCAGCCTGGAGAAGAGAAGGCTGTGTGGAGACCTCACAGCAGCCCTCCAGTATCTAAAGGGGGTCTAAAGGATGCTGGGGAGGGACTCTTCATTAGGGACTGTAGTGACAGGACAAGGGGTAATGGGTTAAAACTTAAACAGGG
>JBCJKH010058255.1:6284-25715 GCA_039877255.1 Loriculus beryllinus
TCCCTTCCCCCCCCCCCCATTCTCTCCTCCCTCTCCCCCCCAGCAGCATGCAAATCTGAGAGAGACAGACAACCCAGACCATTACAAACGTAACAATAGCAGATAGTGAAACTGACTGTATGCCAGAGTTATCTTCCCACCTTTTTCATGTTACCACCGAGTAATGGATACGGAGGTTTGTTGACGCGGTTCCAGTCAACCAGCACACGAGTCATATCATACAATTGGAAGATTATTAAAGCATCAGAGAGGTCACTAAACCAGAGAAAAACAATGTTTTTAAGCACAAAAAATCATATTCACAATGGAAGTAAATACTGAGACTTCTCCAAGTGTAACTGCTGAAAATTTCCAATCACACAAATAAGGATTTGTGATATTCTGTGGAGAAACTGGCCTATTCCCTATTATTGTACCTGCGATTATTTACATTGTGCTTTGCATTTCATCATTTTCACAAATCTCAGTGAAGCAAACACAGGTACTGGTTTTACCAACTTTATTTAAATAATTGCTTTCATAGGTTGAGCACAGACAAAACATTTAGCAAAACAAATTTTCATTGATCGACCTAGTTTTAGTTTCCTCAGTGCTTCCAAAAAAAGTCCTGAGCACTTAATCTGCACCCACAAACGTATTATGCTAAAGAGTAACCAAACCCAATATATTTATCTTATGAAAAAAAAATTATAAAAAGTATTTTCTCATTACAAATTGCATTCCTGATGATTCCCTTCAGCTAATTGCAGAATTAAATTCTCCATGTTAAACTCTACAGATGGTATTCACTTTACAGAGGTCATAAAACAGGAACAATGAAACCTAACATCAAATAGACATGCACACATATGTTCACAGTTGCTCCCTCTATCCCACCTTTTATTGATAGTACAGAAAGAATGCTGGCACAATTTTAAAGTAATCAAAAGCATGTAAAAAGCATGTTAAAAAGTTCTTTTTGAGGGAATACAAAGCTGCATTGATTCTTACAGTCTGATCAGCAGACACTTATCCCCTCTTAGACTACTGGTTTAATAGGTTTGTGATCACGTCATGAGAGAAAATAGAAACCATGCATTATAAAACACAATTATCTCAACTTTTTTTAAAACAAAATGTAATTCAATGTATAAGTGAGTGAGAAGATCACATCAAAAGTGCTTAGATTTTCTAGGATTTCTAGGTCATGACCAGAATATCTTAGTCAGACACTGCCTAATGTGGTTCCACAGACCAGTTCTGAAGTTCCTATCATGCTGTGTGAAAACCTAGAAATCACCGTTTGAGCAGAAATAAAACTTCCATTCATTCTTCCCATCATTCTTCTCTTGTTATCCAAAGGAAATCAAATTCTTGTTTTTTAAAAAAGCCTTACCTGTATAAATGATTAACATATGGGCTTACACCCAGTGAATTCATCCAGTTTCTGAAAGTCCTTTCTTCGCTACTTTCTCCTACGATGACAAATATAAATCTATATAAGCTATTAGAAAACACACTTTAATAAGCAATGTTTAAATGGCTCTCATACTCTTTCCCCACCTCTCCTTCCTACCCCCCCACTAACTTAATCCTTTCCCTAACAGTAGCTTCTAGTGATCAGTAAGTCAAGGCAATTGTGTCAAATTCAGAGTCCCTCAGTTCTGGCACTTACAGGGAGTACTATTAGACTACATTTTCCTAGGTGAATATAATTTTATAAAATACAGAAATAATTTGCTGATTATATTTTATGTAATTAATATATAGGGGAGAAAATAGCTTTTTTTTTTTTTTTGTATTCCTAAAAATAGATTCAGTGGAAATTGCATTCAACAGTATCTTTAAATCTGTTTGAAATGGCATATTCTTATCAAAAGTTAGTACTAACACACTTAGCATTAAACTCCAGAAACTTGAGCTCCACATCTTTCCACACAGAAGTTCCTAGTATTAATTTGTGAAGGTCCTTCCCAAAGCAGTAGACCTCACCTTTTTAGTTTTTAACACTGGAGACTTAAATAGGCAGCACTGTATTGGTTAAATTTGTGAAGCAATTTATAATGCCAAGTGGGCTAGTTACTGTTGCAATTTTTACTAGCAACTCTGCTTATCAAAAATACAGAAAATTGAGTAGGAAAAAACAAACCAAACCCCCCTGAACCTTCACTTCCCTGACTCAGATTGTTTTTTAATCTATTGTAATCATGAGCCCTAAGCCAATGTACTTTCTTTATAGAGTTTGCAATAATAGGTTAATTTTCTACATACAACATTATCTACATTTTAACAATGTATCTGTGGCCAACTGCATGTGACTCAGTGCTGGATAAGCTTATTTTCTCTTGTGTCATAGAGGAGTATTTAAGAAAATATTTAGCCTAAATTAGCGAGCTTGGAACACACTCATCATTTTGTTCCTCTGGGCTGATAGTAGATAGTTAAGAAAACAGAAAGGACTGTTCTAAGAAAGAAAACTGAAGATAGAGAAAACTTCCCTCAGCAGCAAAGGAGCAGGTTTCTCACAACTGAAACGTGTAAAAATCAGATTTGCCCTTTTTTCTTTTCTTTTTTTGGTGTGTGCTTGAGTTTTTATGTTTTTGTTGTTTGGTTGGTTTTGTTTGTTCCTTAGAGGACAAGGGTACCAAGTTCGTCTAATGAGGTTTATGTAGCAGGAAAACTGTCTCATTTAGTACTGCTGTTCTACATTGACTATAGAACAATGAGTGGTTTAGCAAAATGAAGCTATTGTATAAACATGTATTTATCATTAGAATAGAAAAACCTTTTTAATATTATTTTTCCATGAATTAGACCTATGTCATAACATCAGTTTTTAGACAGGGGTTACAATTTTAATCTAGGTCTCTCTCCTATTACACAAAAGTTATGGACTTCAAAATATATTTATTAAAAAAAAAAACCAAACCAAATTCAGTAATGTCAGCTGTAATTGACATTTTCCTACAGAATAAGTTTTATTTATAAAGTTTCAGTCAGCTTACTTTCCAGTTAAGAAATAAATCATATTCACCCTACTGATATCTTTTCTAAATTAAGAGGTCTTTTATATGCAATTCAAACTAGTATTTGTTTCAAATATTTACTTGTAAAATTTACCAGAGTCACTGAAGCAAAAAAACCCCAACAAAAACAATAAACCAACTGCTGTGCAAGGTCTACAAGCAGTCAGCTGTTCCACATATTTCTTCCCACAACAAAATTTAAAAGAATCACATTATATGACAAAGCTATTAAAAATACCAGGTTTTCCATAAAATAGATACAATCCAAATACAAGCATGGTATATAATTTAAGCCTACAGGGTAAATAAAGAGGTTATTTTGAACAAATCTCTTTTTCTTTTTTCTCTTTTTTTTTCCCTCCCAAGTTTTTAGGCTTGCTGAGCTTTGAGTTGATTTGCAACACCTAAAATACTGACTGCAAAGTGTTTTTAGGAACACTTGTTAATTGCAAGACAGTAACAAGATTATTTAATGAGCTTTTGTTAAATGAAGAGTAGCTACAAAAACAGATACTCAGCAACTGCACTCAGACTGACAATTTTAAAATGCATGCATAACACTGTTGAAAGAATCCAAAGCAGGAGCAGAAGCATGCAAGTTGGGCAGCACCCAATAGGTGCTGATAGCAGAAATCCAAGAACTAAACTCAGCATACTATATTTAATATGCCACCCTAAATAAATACCTTTATCATGCAACATATAAGCGTTCTTAAGTTTTCCAGATGCCTGAAAACTGACCAATTTTTTCTCTCTATTCTTTTATTCAAAATATACCTTGTGATCCTATCAGGAGCATATCTTCTGCTGAGTGGTGCAGCAGATAGCCAAAATCATTGGAAAACTGCAGAAAGGGGGCAGAGCTACATAAAAGAGAGAGGAGCAAATTTGGTAGTATCCTTTGTATTTATTGCTATCTCTTTCTTTGAGACCATTATACTATGGAACTGAGTGGGAAGAAGCCATAGGGATGGGGTTGAGAATCCAAAGGGCTCCAAACACCTACAACTGAGAAAACAGAGCTCAAGATGCAATTTGTACAGGAAGTTCAGCTGACCTGAATGGGAGTAGTTAACCCTCTCATGGTAACAGCTTTGAAGTCCAGCAGCAGAGGACATCTACACTGGTGTGGCCAGAAGTCCCTCCTCTTCCTCCCCCCAAGGACTCAGCTTTCTGTGAGTCTCAGGCTCCCAACTCCGCTGTTTCCCTCAAATGTGAGATTCCTCAGAGCAACAGCAACACTTGTGCATTCCCTGAAGGTCAGGACTTCCTGCTCCATCCCGACATAATATCAAATGTTCATTTTGCTGTCAGTATACCTGAGGGATATGCTCTCTGTATACAAGTGCACATCACCAGACTCCTTAAGTACCATTAGAGCAGATGTCAATTTATGCACAGTGTTCACTGTCTAAAACCAAAAAGAACAGCCTCATCATGCTCTCTGGGTGAAGCAGTCACTGAGAAGATGAAATTTATGCAGGAAAATGAAGAGTTTCAGAAAGCTCTACTCACCCACACATGTCCAGAGCTTTACACCTAGGTTTGTAACCCCTACTGGCTAAACCCACAGAAATAACTACGCGGCATTTGACTTACTGCAAGTCTTGCCCCAATTTTGTATGTATGCATCATATTAGACCTGTGGGAATTTTTTTTATTATCCTATACTTATGACGGCATATTAAAGTAATAGAAAAATACAAGAACAATGCAAAAATCAACCAGAAAGGGACAGAGAGGAATAAAACGGGGGGCAGGAAGGGGGAAGGAGAAAAATAAACATTTCAGAATAAACACTTTTATGGAGTACAGAAAAGTACTAAATACAGTACCTACATTAGGAGGGGTCAAATCTGCATTTCATGAAGCAAAATAGGAAAGCATTATAAATTATGAGTCAAATTTCAACAGACAATCTATGATGAAACTATAAAGGAATGAATCTCATCTTTTATATCACTACCTTGAGAAAGTATCAATAAAAACACAGGATTTTATGGAAAAAAAGTAAACAAATTAACAGAAAATCAAATAAAACATTGTCTTTTGGCTGAAGTAGCTATTGTGATGGTTCAAATCTGGATGACACCACAGGAGCTATTTTAGGGGGCAAAGGAGAGTCATCTACTTGCCTTTTAACAGATAATATTGGCATGATCCATCTCTAAAGTACATCCTATAAACACTAAGTTAAATTTGGCTGGTATTTGCATTACAAAATTGTAATCTAGTATTCAGGTGATTGTAATTTTGTACAACTGGTTTAACTGAGGCTTTGATCTCATCTAATGGTTTTTTTTTTTATGAAAAGTTGAGAAAATAATTCAGCTGGTTTTGCCATGCCAATGAGAATGCTTCCAAATTTGACCAAGCTTTCAGTATTTTGAATCACACCTGCAACTTTATGTTCAGAACAGATAAACTGAACGGAACATATTCCACTGCCACACAGCTTCTGTATACACTTCCAAGAGCATACATTTCTGACAAGACTGCAGCAGAGGAAGAGCAATCATTTGCCGTAGACAGCAGGGACTGCAGTGACTGCAGTGAAGAGGGATATCACAGCTAAAAGGGGAAAACTACCTCTAATACTTCTACCACAGCTGACACCCATCTGAAACTAGATGGGCCAGAAGCCTGAAACAGGAGTGGTCTGAGGGATGCAGGATTTGTGACATAAAGATGCAGCAGAGCAGATAAATCATGAAAAAATGAGGAGCAAAGGAAGATGGACTCACCTAGATGGAAAGGAAATCTGATAGGAACAGTAAGAGGAAGGCAGAAGTAGGCAGTGCAGAGGAATATGTAAACATTGCTGATGATTCTCCCGAGTGTGGCACCCCTGATTCTCACCATTCCTTTGAGATCAGTGAACAATTGTGAAATACACTGGCAGGGGCCATTTCATTATCCTAGATTACCTGGTCCACAGAAAGGGTAACAGCCAAACATTGCTACCAATTGTCCCTTTATTTCTAGCATTAGGGATCTGAACTGTACCGTTAACGTCCAAATTTACTCATGTCCTATGATTTATAGATTAATATAGATTAATATAGGTTGCTGATACAGAAGCCCTTTTTAATGTTGCCCATGTTAAAAGGCAACAAACTAATACACATACACACACAAGAACAGTATGTGAAAAGTACTTGAAAAGATTATTACAGTTGCTTAACACTGCAAATTAGGGAAAGTTACAATTTCTGCATCAGCTAAAATATGAACAGTACGGAAAGAAGCAGGAAACTGCAAAGAAACTAATATGACAGTTTTTGCTCCTGCAAATAAATAATAGAAGGTTATTCAGGAATAGCCTTTGGTTAGGTCAATGCAACTATAATCACAGTAATGCGAACTTCTACTGAGGTTTATATTGACAACTAGTGAGAAAGCTCTGTATGCTGGTGTTAACACGGGGACCGTTGCATAGGGATCCTATATCACAACCTAGAAGGAATACTTAAGTAGAAATCACTCATATTCTTGTCTCCCATATGCTTAGTAAACTGAGTACCTTCTAATAAATTGAGATCGTAAGATGAATTGTCAGGCTTGTGTAGGGCTGGATATGTGTTAAACAGATTTGCAACAAAAGCCAAATTGAGTTTAGGGTTGCCTGCAACCACATCAGCTGGAGTTACAAACTGTCTGCAGCCCAATTTATCTGCCTGTTGGAGCATGTATTCAGCCCTCCTCAAGTCATTTTTATCCTAGAAGAAAAAAATAAAAATTAATTTGTAATGAATACTAGCATGTTTCCATTCTTCACCTGAATCTTCAGCTTGGCAAATCTTTAAATGACCCATGTCAGTTTCTCAGTCACTCACAATGCCTGAGCTAGCTCGCTCAACCCCCAACAATTCCCCTCGTCCCATCTTCCTTCCACTTTCTTTCTGTCCTTTGCTTCTGTTGCTGCCTCTGCAGCTTTCCTCAGGAATCACAGCAACCGCAGCAGCAGTTAGAAGTGTATTAGTGATATTTACATTTCCGTTCAGTTGATTCCCACACTGCATATTCTCCTACATATGCTAAAGGTTCATCATGACTGCTTGAAACTGATACTGTAGCAGCACAGTAACTGCAGACCATGCCTCTAACCCTCAGTAAATTTGAATGCTTGGCGATAATCCACCTGCTTTCCTTTTAATACTTTCACTTCTAAATTATTGTAAATTGGTGACTTACGTGTTATTTTGTCTTTATTATTAATCTGCATAGAATAAATCAGTGTCTGCAACAGTTTAGCTATATCTTTTGCCTCAAAACAGTCTATCGTGTACTTTTTGCCTCTAATCTCTGTGACACTAAGAGTTACTATTTATGGGTAAGTAAATTAGCAATTGAATTACTATTAGAATTGAGTGACAGTCAGTACTTCAGTGTTGGTACACTCAACCAGGAACTTCCTCTAAAACAAGCTGTTACATGTTATTGATAATTGATTTCTAACTCATTACAGAACATAATCATATGAGCTGTAGGAAATTACATGGAAAAAACTTAACTACTATCCTTTCTCATTCAAAAAAAATAATTAAAAAAAACCCAACCCAACAAGCAAACAGACAAAAAACCCCACCAAAAAACCCAATCCAAACCCACCCAAGACACAAAAGCAAAGAAACAAAACAGAGCTCTCCTCATGAATGAGTTTGAGAGAACTGAAGCTTGTAAGCAAACAAAATTTTGCATGTTGGTTTTCAGTATTATAATGAATAATGAGATTCTACTTAAGATTCTGATTTATATATTGATATCTATGTCAGGCAGAGAGTTCAATTTTACACCAAATGCATTGTCAGAATAATCTTTCAAAGGAGCATTATGTAGCAGTTTAGAGAAAAGTGGTTTCGTATCTACCTAGGCTAGTTTTAGACCATCTACACCTCTACAACTTGAAGGCTAAAGAATGCCACAATACTGGAAGGCGTCCCATGTTACTTCTGAATGCTATTTGGTTTAAAGAAGGATCACAGGGTTTGTGAAGTCTACTCTTTTTTTTTTTTGTCTGAATTCCAGAAGAGCAGAACTGTGAAGGATGTTGTAAAATTTGTACTGGAAGACTCAAGTGAAAATAAAAGAGTTAGACAGTACTCCAAGTAACACACTGCTCCAAATTTTAGACAGCAGGATTCATTATCCTGTTTCAGCAGTGCTCCAGAACTTTACTCTAGTTTTCACCCATTTGAGCTTTTGTGACATTGAGAAATCTAACTGTTTTTGTATGCTTTACAAAACAAAAGAGGATTCTGGGACAGCCTTGTAACCAGGTGGTTGGATACATAAAGAAAGGTCTCAGATAATTGCAGTTTATTTTTATGTTTCTGGATACTTACATGAAATCCTGAAAAGTCAATTTTAATGGACAATTTATCAAGGTCATGTCCTTTGGGTGCAATCTGATCTAACAGATGGTAGTACGCTCTTGAATCCTGAAATGAGCAATAATATATATATATAAAAATCTAAAAAAGCAAGCATATAGACTTTAGTAATCATTTACTGCTTTTATAGTCCAGTTCAACAGCTCTACAAGTAAAAAAATATGGCATCCTAATTCCAGTGAATATGGATGAGGTCATACAGCCATTTTACTACACTATTTCACATGGAACTTATTTAGCCATGTAACTAATTATTCTGTGCAATTTTAGTTAAGTTTATTTTGCTGGATATGAACTAGATGGCTGTAATTATGATATTTAAGGCAAATTTGTATAGGTTACCCACAAAATCCCCCTCAATATGGATCTTATTTTCAGTGTTGGTATTATATTCCCTCACTATAATTTTCTAATAGACTGTTTCATAAAAATTTCTCTTTCTTAATTGATGAGGCAATTGGAATTAAAAATGGAGAGCAAAGTGGATTCTTTCAGGATGAATCTATAGTGACAAAAGCAATTTATTTGATGCAGTTTTCAGTATGCGTCTGTTAGCAACCCCATCTAAGAAACTAGGAAAATAAACCAAAACTGATAGTTTTAGCAGTATTTAATGCTTCTCTTAAATTGCATGTAATATTTTTACCACAGTAACAGTTTTCATACAAAACCCTAATTAGCTTTTCTTTAATAACAGCCTTCTTAATGGCATTTGAAGAGTTGAAACTAGTAATTAATGATATGGTTTTCATCAATGAAGAGCTCTTATCACTTTAGGCAATCTTCCTCCTTTGCTTTTACTTTTAAGAAGTCGGAGTTTTCACTCTTCAAGTGGACTGACTACATTACTCTGCACACCTTATGCAGAATGCCTAAAGAGAGAAGAATTATGTAGATTTGCTCCCTGCCCCAAGAAACCAGCATGCCTTTCAGTCCCCATGTGTCACTAAACTGGCATAACCAACAAAGCACAGTGATTAAGGGGAGATGCTCTCTCCTTGGATCAAGAATCAGTAGTTATTCCAGACAGACCTCTGTGGAAGTTCATTCCTCAAGAGGTTTCCTACTCTTCTGCAGAATGCTAGGTGGAAAGGGCAATCATCATTAGCAAATATGCATCTGGATGAGATTTAAATGCTATACACTACTTCTTTAAAACAATAAAAAAGAGGAAAGATGGGTTTCTGCAGACCAAAGAGCAGAGAAGGATGGACAGGAAAAAGATAATAAGACAGTGCAAATTCTCCTAAATAAATCTTAGAGCATTAGAACTTCCCTGAATACAAGATCCTCAGAAATGTTTGCTTTCACTGTGATGTGGTAAATATGTGGTATGAGCAACTGAATAGAATATAAGTAAACAGAATAAAGCTCTTTCAGTGTTGAAAAATGCAGGATGAACCTATAGATAGAAAAAGTGGATGACTACTACTTTTCTAAATACTTCTAATTTTTTTTCATGCGTAGTATGTTTAAATAACATTACATTGTATTTTCAGAGTGGATAACTACATACCTGGATGTCTTGGCTGAAGTTATTTATTTTATGCCACCCTGCATTGGCCAGATGGTAGTTCACCCAGCGGAGCAAAAGCTCTTCCGGGGAAAGCTTCATTAACTGATCTAGTTCTTCCCCTTCATTTAACAAGGCGATAAGAGCTAAAAGCAAGTTTTAAAGAAAGCCAAAATCACTACTATTGTGGTGTTAGTTAATTCAAATTGCCAACATTGCTATACCCGGTATTCCTCTTACCTTCGTTTCTAGAGATCTCAATATCAGCAAAAAGACCAACTTTAATGATCTGCCACAAGAGTCCTAATACCAAGTGTGGTTTTCCTTCTTGCAAATCTTGTGATCCAATATTGACAACTGTACAGCCAATAGCAGATGCTGAGTTCAGAGCCAGGTTTAGGTTTTCCTATTTGCAATATAATTATTTAAAAAAAAACACCAACAAAAAACATATGAGGTTGCAATTCTTTGTAAATTTATTCAAAATTATATAATGCATTAGTTTACAGTTCCCAGTGGAAAACTGCACTCTGGAGATTTTTTTATGAACCACCATGTATCTAATAAAAATTTAATGGAAAACATTATTGACAGTGTTTAATACAGAACCACCAAAAAATTGTGGACCATCTTCTGCAACTTGGATTGCTGAGGAATACTCTAAATAATATACTTTTTGTAATGCGTAAGTATTACAAATACAAATTACACAACATTGCTCAAAATTTCAGGGGCTTGATCCTGTGGAAAAACATGCCCAAATGGAATTCTGCCCTGTGCACAAGGCTGACATCACTGTCATCCCATCTTGATCTTACACAGGCTGACACATTTATTCAAGCAACTGTTAAACTATTATTGAACAGTGCAAGAAAACCATGGCAATTCCTGACAATGTATTCTGACATTGAAAGTAAAGCTGATTGCCACAGATTAAACATTCCAAGAAAAAAAGATTGTCAGCTTTTGTAAATATTATTTTCTTGTGTAATAGTTTTACTATCTACAGTGACAACATAAACACAAGTAATACCATCTTTGCTGACATGTTTTCTTTGAATAAGCAGAGCCTGCAAAACTCACTCGGAGGATTTACAACATGGTGTGTTTTCACTTGCCATATTTTAAATGTCATAGCCTGAAATGAAATGTTTGCCAATTAACTGAAGTTTTTAATAAGGAATTTTTTGTTGGTCTTTTTGGGTTTGTTTTCTTTCTTTCCTCATTACACTCATAACTTAGGGATGTACCTCCCTAAAATATGACCTGAGGATCCACTCAAAAGTCTAGAATTACCTTCTTCAGATACTTAATAAAGCAGAACAAGAATAGTGAGTAGGGAAGCATGAAAAATACAAGTTCCCATGTATATCACCTAAGAAACAGGAGGTTTCTTAACATCAGGATATTAGAAAATAAATTTCATACTTTGATAATTTTTAACACATAGGACTTATTTTTCCTCCACTAAAACTGTCATTAAAACAAAGCTGTAGAAAAATATTCCAATTTTTAATTTGTAGCAAGTATCTATCTATGCAGTACTTACAGAAATAGTGAAAGGAGTGAGTTTCTTCTTGTTAATAGCCCTTTCATCAATTGTATCTGGTTGTGAAAAGTTGATCATTTTGCTAAGGAACAAAAGTCAGAGTTTATTCAAACTTCAATTTCTCAGAAAATATATTATTTGATTATAAGCTCCTAACACTTTAGATTAGCTGTTAATATTTCTGACAAGAGGAAAAAATACCAAAACCTCATCCTCTAAATCTTCTTTTCCTATTAAACAATTGCACATTCATCCAGAAACCCTCAGATAATATGTAATTATAAGAAACTTGAGCAAGAGAATATGCCTGTGCCATCAAAATAGGTTCTTGAGGAGATTAAAACAGTAGTCAGTTAAATAATCTCTAGTGAAAATCTGTGACATAATCAATATATTGCTGAATTGCATTTTGATAGTATCTTGCATTTCAATAATATCCTGTGTTTACAAGGATCTCAGACTAAATCATGTCACTAGTGATATGCTAATCCCATGTTACCACAGTGTATGAATAAGTACTATTAGTTTACTTCAAGTAACTAGAAAGTTGCAGTAGAGTAAACTTAAGGGACCTACTCTATGCCCTCTGTTTTGCCATAAATTTAACTTGGATTTCTGTTCCTCCCATCCTATGATTTAGTA
The DNA here is from genome assembly GCA_039877255.1 of Loriculus beryllinus. Classification (NCBI taxonomy): domain Eukaryota; kingdom Metazoa; phylum Chordata; class Aves; order Psittaciformes; family Psittacidae; genus Loriculus; species Loriculus beryllinus. The sequence continues at coordinate 18,387 of JBCJKH010058255.1, forward strand.
ACTACATTTAATAGTTTCCTAAAATATTTGAAATACAAAGTTTTCTAATTATGTCTGCTAATGAATATTTGAACTATGTAATTATCTCTTTTATAAGGAGCCTGCATATATCTCGCATGCATAATTATTGGTATGAAGTAGAAACCCACGTCTATAATGCATGCACAGAGTCACATAAAAAACTTGCTAAAAATAACATTTCTATTCACAAATAGATTTTCCCCATTTCAACACCGGTTGAAAAATTTAAGACTACAATTTAAGACTCAAGTCTTGATATTAAAGCCTGTCAGAAGTTTTCCAATTCATATAACTGTGACCAGCATTTAACCTTTGAGATATATTTCTGCCCTTTCTCACAGCCCTGGACTCACCAAAGGAGGATGCCATCTGCAAGGGATTTAAAAAGACTGGCATCTGATGGGTTCATAGGTAGGAGGTGCTTACAGTCTGGGTCATCTTGTAGAGCTTTATTTATCCAATTAACAAAAGCAACTTTTTCTTCCTCTGAAAAGAGAAGCAGCATTAAAAGATCTATCGTCATATCCACTAACACATAATACTAAGTATCAGAGTTGGTCAGAGGTGCCGCTACAACAAACACTCTGAGTTTCACAGGGTCCAGTTATTGAAAGAATCAGACCAATGGGAAAGAACGCAAAAAAACAGCACACAAAGATAGATCTCTCCTAATCTTTCTCTCTAAACCTGTGGTGATTTTCTGAAGGACAACATAAAATCATAGTGATGTAATGGGGAAGGTATCATCATGACTGACTTTTAATTCAGTTTCTCAGCAATTACAACAAAGAGAGGGAACTTTGAGATCTGAAGTGCACATCCATCCAGCATTTCATTCTGCCTTCTACTGGCACTTCAGAGACTGGCATTTTTTTTTTGAGATTATCAGCAGGGTTACTGTGCTGTATTTAGCTGTGAGAAACTGAAAGTTTAGTACCTCAGCTTGAAGTTCTTCCATATTTAGTGCAGAATTTATTAGTACATAACTAAGAATGCTCATTGGGACAACAAACAATCAAGTACCCATACTCAAATTCCCAGACAGTGCAGGTGGTATTCACCTCAGTTACCTCATGAAACATACAGGACAGGTACCTACACGTGACTCTTTACACTTCTTTCATTGTTAGTGGGAAGAAATGTGAAATTCTAGCGCATACTAGTCTAGATGCTGATGAGACCAGGTCAGATGAAATGCACCTCTAGTGGGGTCAGTTTCTCTCCACTAAAAATGAAAGAGTCTAAACGATAAGTTCTGATGGTGTCCCCCTAGAGACATCCTTTGATACGGAACAGATCCCCTGCTTTGGGCATACAGCAAGTGCGGGTGGTGCTGTAACAACAATACCGAGACAGAAGGTATCACCACCTTTAGGTAACTGAAGCAAATCTTCCTCATATAAAGAATCCCAAACCACTTCTGGAACCACAGCAAATCCCAGACTCAATTCAATCAAATAAGCTGCAATATTGCTTACTGTAATATGATCTTGGAAGGTGTTAACATTGTGACCGGGAGCTGCAACACAACTAGGCACAATTACCAGTTTAAATGACATGCAGCAGTGGGAAGTAGAAAGAAACAGAGACCAAGTATTAAAAGCAACTTCTCAAGTATGTGACAGGCTATGAAAAAATCATCTGGGAGTGAACAACTCTGTAAGGGTACAGAGACTTGAGAAGGCCCCTTCCATACAGAAAGAATATGTGGGTTTTGGCCAAAGACTTGACTAACTTTACTAGAAGTACACCAAAGGGCCCCCTGCCCTCAGCCACATGCTGTCAGTGCTTGCTTTTATTTTTTGTTTTTTGCAAAAGATGCCTAATTCACTTCTGAGTCCAGAATGAAAGTAGCAACAACTGAACAGCCAACGTCTTAAGCTACCACCCACATTTGTCCATCTTCACATACCTTCTCTGTGTTAATTTGCTTTCAACAGCAACATTTTCCAGGTTTGTTTTATTTTCTTCAGCTATAGTGCAAATGTAAAGAGTCTTCCTCCATGCAAAAATTGTTTATGTTTAATTATTTTTTACCTGAATAAGAGTGTTGTGTCCCTTCACTAGATATTGCTGATGTTCCTCCAATTGCGGTAATACCTTGCTTTTTGTTTATTGATTTTCGGAAAGATTTGCTAATGTCTTTACTTTTCAATTCCTGAATTATCTGGAATCAAAAAAATAAATTAGAGAGCATGTTATGATTGGTCATGTCTTCAAATAACCAAATGCTAACTCCTATAAGTACTCCAGAGTCAGTGCTTAACCTGACTGCCTTTCTTTTGCATTTACATTTACTTCTGTTCTGGAAAAAAGTTTACTGTATGGGTAAAACCAGTTTAAATCCCTTCATGAAACTTGTATACTGGATATCCAATATTATTACCCAGTGAGTACCTCAAGTAGTACCTTTATTAAGCCATGCTACCTAAAAAATAGACATTCAACAATCTATACATTTTTTCCACAAATATTTTGGCAAACAGAAGAAAACAACTAAAGATACACAAATTTTCAATGACTATAGCATATTTCTTCCCCCTTCTTAAAATATCAGTTATTAGTATCAGAATATTACTTAGTTGTGCCACTTATTTCAGTTCTCTAGCCTAGTTAGAAACAGATATCAGACAGCAGAGAAACATCTAGAGGGAATGTCTCACAGAAACAAATTCTTCAAAGTCGATTTTCCCATCCTTGTTGGTATCTGTCACTGCAATGATTTTTTCTACAATCTCACGGACTTTGTAACCAGGCAAGGGCACACTTGCTTCTTTAAACAGGTCCTGAAGTTCATAATCACTGACATACCCACTGTTGTCAATATCTGCAAAATGAAAGATCTAGTTATTTTTATACTTATGTAAAGAAGCAAATATAGCAACTGTCAAGAATAAAAGCTTGAGAAATATAGTTCTAGGAGACAACTATTTCTTCTTCTGACACAGAAGAGGCAAAATTTGTGGCTAGAATTTGTGCCATCTTGTTGTGTGTTTTCTCAGGAACTACTTTATAATCTCAAACCAAAGCTATAACAAGATGGCAAATTTTTAAAGAGCAAAATCTAAGCATTTTTTTTTTTTTTAAGACTCCCACCAAAATTCTCTATAAACCTTCAAGCAAAATGGAGATAACTTATTATATTCTTACTTTTGATATTACAGTTTGTGATCAGTAAGCTCAAATGTTGGGAGCAATTTGTATCACCACCTTCCCTTATACTTGGCTCCCAAGACCAAGTCAGGAACGTCCATATACAGCAAAGTATCATAATGACTTTTTCAACAAGGGGTATGGTATAGCTCCACAATTGTGGAAAGAAATTAATGGCTGTATCACATGAAAAACTAAATTTTAAAAGGTTCAGTATAATTTGTGTTACAATTAATAAGACAGCAGCACAGAAGAAATAATGAAAATACCCTTCATGCTTCCCCTATGGGTCAATCTGTATGCAGAAAACTGTCTTGAATTCTTGCCTTAGTATACCAAAGCATCATTTTAAAAAACTATAATATGTTTTTATCTAATGTAACAGATAATATGTGTTTGATTCATTAGCTGTTCCTATTTTTTATATTTATGCATATTTCCATATATATGTACACACATATCTGTGCAAGCAGAATTTGAGAATGTCCATTAAAAAAGCCTTACCTGTACCTGTAGTGTACAAAGTCTATGCAAAGGAGAGAAGCACTTTTCAAAGCAGATAAGCACTGTACAGGTGAAGCTTAATAAAACACAAGAAATCATATCCAGCATAAATAGTGCTGGATACAACGCCATAATTTTATATATTTTATTTATAATATTTTCCAAGTTTGACAAAAACATTGAGTCTCTTTCCTGCTCATACTAAAACTCTTGAAAAATACAAATATTATTTTCCCAGTTCTACAAATAATTATCTAAGATAATTAATTTAAAAGAAATCCACAAGTAACACGAGGAGTCAGAAACAGAAGCAAGACTACCTGTCCACTTTTCTGACTTGTCAAGGTGCTCCAATTTTTGCTTTCTTTGGTTTACTAGTAAAAAAAACCTCTCCACATTGGCTCTAGTATCAAAATTCAGCCAACACTACCAGAGTGGGTGAGTACGCATCACATTACAGAATGGCAAGCAGAGAAACATGCTTTCATCTCTAGTCATAACCGATTGCTATACAGTCATTTCCCTGTAATCTATACTACACTAAGTAGTTTCTGCACAGCTTCATAAGGCAGTCACATTTCACTGCTGACAAAAAGGCTAACAACGCCTGTTAAAAAGAAAAATATTCCTCTTTCTGTTTTCAATACTACCAACAACTCATGAAACACTACACAGAAAAGCTTCATGTCTGCAAATATATTAACCTGCTGTATGACTTGCAGACATGTCACAACACACATAATACTAGGGATCATGTAAAAAGCAGAGGACATGCTCACGAGCTCACTCAAGTTACCAGCTATTTTATTTCTCTTGGTTCATCTTTCACGGAAGCTAAGTTTCCATGATGACAAGCAGAGAGTTAAATAGATGCCTTTGCTCTCAGTTTACCAATATAGCTGCAGCAATCTACCCATAAAGATACTGGAAACGTAACAATGAAAAAAGAAAAACACTAATGATACTAATTTTTTCTGTTTTACAGAAAGCATAACACAATAAGAAAATGTTTGTCAGTGTGTAGGAGCAGTACAGACAATTCTTAGAGCAGAAACTTGAAAATACAGAAATGAAAGGGAGAAAAAGAAGAAATGCAGATAGTGAAAACCAAATAGAAAAGCTGTCAGACAATACCAGTGAGTATTACTAATCCTAACACCTCATAGTAGATTAATACATGCATACAGTGCTCTTTAACATGGTCTGTTTTTCCAGTTCCTACAGGCTATAGACTTCTTGAGCTACAGACTGTCAAGATTGTTTAATAGCAACTCGTAAATTTTCTTCTGTGATTGCATCTTATTCCTTTAACATATCTATTCTTGGTCTGAACAACATCCCAAGACAATAGGTTCATGGTTTTATTATTTGTCATGAAGAAAAGTTGCTTCTTTCCATGTTAAGCTGACTCTCTACTGGGCATCGCATGATACCTGTGTTGACAGATACTGAGTAATCTCCTCTTTACCTTTTCTATGCTACATACAGTCTTAGAGATCTCTAACCTACAGCTTCCCAATAGTCTCTTTAACAAACTGGATCCTAATATTTAAAGTCTTCTTGCCTAAAGCAACCTTGTTTTCCCATTATGAATTATTATAAATATGTTAGTTATATTTGCTGAGCTGCAGTTACACATCATCCCTTCAGAACTGCAGCAAATAAGAAATAAAGCAGACATGAACTTTAGCATTCACAACAATATTGCAATCTGGAAATAAGTTCTAGTTGCTATATCATTTCTCACTCTTTTTCTTTACTCTCCAATTAATCTGCAAACATCCTGTCAAGCATACAAAATTGTACAGTTACTTATTAACATCCACTAGCTACAAAAGCAAGATCAAAAAGTCTCCAAGATTACCTTTACTTTCAAAAGTAAAATCCAATTCATTCAATAAATAAAAAAATTACTAGTTCAAAGTGTGCAAGCAAAGCAAAACCAAAGTGTCAGCAATTATAACATGAAAACAAGCTTAATCAAGCTTTGTTTTTAAAATCTAAGTTAAAAAAAAGTTACTGAGACCTATCATACTGCATATACAATGGCACAATAATGCAACCGCCCAGCAAGAAAATATATCTGTTTTAGTTGTTGAAGTTGAAATAAATTTATAAGCACACATAGTTTCAGTGAAAATTAGGGGGTTTATGTAAACATTCTTGTTTCCTTAGCTATTGCCAGCAACACAGAAGAAAAACACAGCCTTATCAAAATGAAGTGATACATAAAGATTTCTTCCACAAACCCTACGTGGTTTTGCAATGTTAATTGCATCTTTATTTTTTTACATAAAGCATACCTATTTTACTGAATGCTTCTCTTAGTTCTTCAAGCTCTTCACGAGAGATAGTAGTTATGTTGTTTTCCATCTCCGGAGAGCAAGAAGTGTTGTCCTCAATTGCTTATACCTAATAATAATAAACAGAAAATATATAAAGCTTTAATTCCAAGCACATATTAATGTAAGCAATGACAACGTAAATAATGACCTTTTCAATAAAAGGTACCAGACCTTCATGACATTTCCAGGCCTGGCATACTTAAAACATTACAAACAACACTTCAGAGTACATCAAACACCTAGCAAATTGTTTCACTATAGTGACTGAGAAGTCACAATAGCAGCACCTGTTTTCATACACTTGATGTTTTCGTTTACATAGTATAAGCACTGACTAGCAATCTACCTCCACTGCTTAAGTGGTTTTCCAGCATAAAAATTGTTTGTTGAGATGAAAGGTGATTTTAAGAAAAATTTATTTCCAAGTGCAATGCAGTATCATTGCCATGAATGGTTAGTGCTAGGATCTAGGCATGCAAAGCACTGAGCACTTCAGCATTTGCACAGTAGTCAATCTCAGTGGGACACTTTCAAGTACCTGCTTGTAGTCAGTGCATGAACACTGATGAGACTTTCAACAGCTGCTGCAGAAGCTACCACCTCCTGACCTTTACTCTGCTCTTCTGACAAGCTCATTGGTAACACTCAAAGAACCAAACAAAAGCTTTTACTCAGCACAGATATGGGAGTATCAATGTGGATCTACTTTCTCTACTCACTCCATAAAAAGGGAGAACAGAACTGAAGGCACCTTTGCAAGGGTGACAAAACCCCCATAATGGACCCTTGCCTATTTCCTCCTATCGAAGCTTTACTAGAACAGGACCCTTGTTAGCAAATGCAAGTTTGTAAACAAGTCACACACTACACACACACTACACACACACGTACACACGTACACACACACGTACACACACACGTACACACACACGTACACACACACGTACACACACACGCACGTTCACACGCACGTTCACACGCACGTACACAGACACACACGCACGTTCACACACACGTACACGCACGCACGCACACGCACGCACGCGCACGCACGCGCACGCACGCACACGCACGCACGCGCACACGCACGCACACGCACGCACGAACACGCACACACGTGCACACGCACGCACGCACACGCACACACACGCATGTACGTACACACACACTACACACACACTCACGCACACACGCACGCACACACACACGCACACACACACGCACACACACACGCGCACGCACGCGCACGCACGCACACGCACGCACGCGCACACGCACGCACACGCACGCACGAACACGCACACAC
>JBCJKH010058256.1:21577-33651 GCA_039877255.1 Loriculus beryllinus
ATGTTGTGTGTTAGCAAAAATATGGTGAAAATACTTATTTTAGTAGCAGACACATTATATTCAGTTAAACCACTGTGCGTTTGAAAGCACTTTTACCTCTCACTTCAGATGTAAATCTTTTTCTGGGATATCTTGATGGCATCAGCAACCAGTGTTAAAGGAAATAATTATTATATTAAACTTGGGCAATTAAGACCTCATGAAAGAGTGTATACTGATTTGAGATGGGGCTATTGAGGAGGTTATCATGTAAAAATAGAAAAACATAGAAACAAATTAATGTAAAAATGAAACAGGAGTTTTATTTGTTAAAAATCTATTTTATTAAAGGAGTTTTGAAAGCAGAATAGTCTATCTCTTTTCAAGAAGTGTGAAGAAAGTGCCAGAATAATTATTTTCTTTTCTAAAAGGTGATTATTGGTGCTGGTAACTACTGAATCTTTTTCTGGGGACTGTATAATAACTTTAAAGAATCTGCAGTATCTGTACAGAGATTTATGAAATCAGGTCTGTAAAACTGGACAGTTGTCAGGATGTGAGAATTACTTTGTAGTTTGATGGTACAGGTTGAAACCCAAGCCAGGGAAGATGCTGGCTCTGTGAAGTTAGTAATGACAGTATGCTCGTGTCCAAAGCTGTTTCACATTCTTGTTAACTGACAGCTTGTTTGGTAGTTTAATTGTAATTAATACTTTTGATTAAAGTATGTTCACTTTCACTGTGAGTGAACAGGTAGAAGATCAGGAATTCAAAGGCGGCTCTGAAAAACTGCCTAGGGACTGATGCAGCCAGAGTTGCTCTAGCTTGACTTTGCACTGAATGAAGCATATAGCAGTTCTGAAAAAGCAAGGAAAATGGATATATACTTGTCTTGTACTGTAAAATACAAATGGATTTCTGAGTATTTCAGTAGGCTAATAACCAGTACCAGTTTTGAATCAGAAGTATGGAAGAAATGGTTAGGAATATCGTGACAGAGCAGATTGATAATAGATGTGTATGAGGACCTTAACTAAATTATTTTGTAGAAAGTCAATATGACTTTGCAGAGTCATTTTTATGTTGTGGAATCTGTAACTCTCACAGCATGTTGTGTTTCCATGAGGTTTTTTGGTTTTTGGTTTGTCTTTTGTTTTGTAAGGGGGATAAAAAGGCACAGAAGTACTTACGGGACTTACCTAGTTTATTACTAAAGTAACATCTGAAAATTTATCAGATTCATGTGGCTTGCCTCAGAATTGTAGGAACATTAATGAAAGCATACTAGGATTACGTGGAATCTGCATGCACCTAAATTTTCTCCTCTTCCTGCTGAAGAAGCCAAGTGATTCCACTGTTGATAAGTATAGAGAGAACTCTAAAGCGTGATTTTTCAGTTTACCCACTCAAGACCTTCTGACTCATTCAGTGTTCTAGCAAAATCAGGTTCAGCAGGGTATTAGTGCTGCTTTGGTGACCTGCTGCTGCTCCTCACCTCAGTGGTTAAGGAGCAAAGAGAAATCCTGGTATTAGTCATACAGCCCTACTCATTCCATGCTATTGTAGCATTCTTTTTATTAGAGAAATAGTATTAGATGTAGCAATATTTTTGAATTTGATTTAGTTAGAAAGTAAAAAAGAAAAGTGTTAAATATGAGTAGATAGTATGTGATGTTCACAGTGAAGCAGGAAGCTGCAAGAAGTGAACAAAGGTGTTCACAGGTGGAAATAGATGCTACAAGGCTACAAGGAATAGCATGCCAGAAGAATTGGCTTGCATGCATCATTTACACATCTTTTACAAAATGTCATTGAGATGCATTGCATTTTATCTGATCTCTGGCAGTCATCCCAGCCAAGCAGGTGTGCCATTTATCATGGTGCCGATTAAAAAAGACCGCACTGTTCAAGTTAATTAGAAATTTTAGCATCTGTGGAAAGTTGAAGATAATTTATTTTAAAGATGAACCATTATATCTGCCTTTTAAATTCATAAAACTAAAAAACTGATATGTCAAACATTCCTTTTCTGTTCATCGTCCCGTCATTCCAAACCTTCTGTAGTATTCAATGGGTACATATTCTGCTGTTCACAAAAAACCTCTAAATAGTTTAATTCTTAAGAAAATGCATACACATTTCTCTGGAGAAACTCAAAGAAAAATTCCATTCCCTCCCCCAAATTGCTAATCCTTTATAGTAAAAATTCCATTCTACAGTGATCAAATACTTGTAATTGACCTAATGACAGTGAGAGCAGCATAGCTGAGGATGAAAAAAGAATAATTGGGAGTACAAACAGGTTTAGTTATCTGTTGAGGTTTGTTCTGCTTTTAAAATCCTTTTGTCTTTGATAACTAATTGACACTTGAGAGATGTCTTAGTGAGAAACTGGGGACCTCCAAAATAAGAACAAGATCAAGTCTGAAACTGGGTGTCAGGTTGCACTTTATAATTCTGGTGAAGCAGTGAAAGAAAAGGATTACCAGTATGTATTTTTGAAATGGTAAATTTTGAATTTGCGTTTTTCTCCCCATTTCTGAAGATGTAGTAGTGCTTTAATTTAGCTTTCTGAAACTACATGTAGATCGGAGTGGAAAGGGCTGCAGGTAAAAAACAGTGCATGATAATAATTTTTTGCTTTACCTGTGTGAGTTACACTCCACATTAAAAGATTGTTTCTGTATTCTTAAGTCACATTTTGGAAAGAGTAAATGTAGTTTACGTAAGTTCCAACACCAAAGTAACCGTGTCGTTAAATTGTTGTTCCTTTAGAAACTTTAAAAAAGCAGAAACACAGATGACTGGTTTCTGTTTGCCACTTTGGTTGGTGCCTTTTAATAAGATAGGTAGAAATATGCTTCAGATATAGTCTCAGCTAATTTGAAGTTCGTACTTTATTTTTAAAGTACTGTTATCATCATCAACGTTGAGAGAGAGGCTTTTTGAAATTGAATTAATTCTCTTTTAATTTAATGAAATCTTTCGTGTGTGTTTTTATAAGTATGAGTCATATTCTTATTACAGATTTCTCACTGGCAAGTCGGTTTTGGAAACACAGAGTAACCTTGCAAGTGATCCATGGAAGACTTAGCTTGTGTAGAAATTAAAAAAAAAAAACATATTTAAACTTTTTGACATTTGTTTAAATATTTTCCCAGTTTACTCATTGCTCTGATGAAGCAAAGGCTAACAACAAATTTATGAAGGAATTTGGGATTATTTTCTGTTGTGGTGGTTGTTATTTTCTGTAGACATCTGGTAGAGGATGGATTACCCTGTGAGCCTCAGCTGTAAATTTCAAAATAACAGGGCAAATGCAAGCTACAGCTTCAAGTTCCAAATGTGAGCTTCCTCTACTGAAAAATAGTTTTTTGCTGGATGATTTCTTACTTGGAATTAGATATTCTTAACGTATTTTACCCCTTGAGAGTATTCTCTTAGAGTGTGTTTTTTCAATTAAATTGTATGCAAAAGTTCAGTAGTGGAAGTTGTATTTGTCAACACAGCTATAAGCATAAATATGCTAATGATTATGTGAATAAGGACAAAGCTAGGGGGTTTTATATCAAAATGATCAATTATTCTATGCAAACAATTGCAGGTTTAAGTGAAATATCATGTTATCATTACTATTTGAAATATTTGACCATCAGGTTTTTGATCCATAGAAGAGGTAAATGCATTACTTTGAGTTGCATAGCCCATATTAAGACACAAATGTTATTTCTCAACTCCTTTCATATTTTTGCCCTTTAATGACTTAATTTGAATAATTTAGTCAGTGGTCATTGCGTGAAGTTGTTCTGTGGAAAGGAAATGGTGTAAAATTAGCAATTTAGAGCAAAATGTTTCTTTTAAAATGGACTGTGATTTACTGAGTTCTGTATTTTCTATCTTTTATGACTGTGTGATAACTTCTACATCAAAGATATTTTCAAATTTTCACAACAACAGATTCTTCATCTCTACAGTAAAACATAAATTGAAATTAATAGAGATGTTTTGGCTCTCCTAATTTTTTACTGTTATTTGTCACTTGTAGTTCTCTTCGGTTATTTGCTTTTCCTTAGGCAAGTCATAATTTAACATGGAAGCGTATCATCAATTTTCATAACTGTTGACTAGCTGGTTTCATTAGTTTATTTAATTACATGTTTTTTCTCTGTTAAATGCATCTTGATGGATGTATTGACCTTCGTATAGAATTCACAATCTTTGAAAATATAAAACAGAATATTCAAGATCCAAGTTAATTCAGGCAGTTGTTTTGCAATAGTGTAGCTGTGTTGCTGGGTTCTGCTCTTGTTAGGGAGTCTGCCAAACATGAGTTTTGAATGATGCCCTGAAATATTTTTCAGTACATAGTTTCAATATAAAATCAGATTCAATCTTTTGCATGTTAAAGTGGTAGACGTGGTTTCTAATTTGGCCACGAATGTCTGTGGTGTCCTTTTATTGGAACTGATATTATTTCCTCTTTTAGTGTATCAAATTATCGTGGTTTCTTAGTATTTCCTTTTGGACAAAGGCATTTTCCTTGAAGAGAACTGTAAGAATTTACCTCTCTGAAACTTGTTTCAGCCTCAAGTGTTCTTTGGAAAAATGACAGTTTGTTGAAGGCTTCTCTGTTGACATTTCCCAAGCTCTAACGTTAAACCATCAATAAGCAGTTTACTAGCAAATGATTGCAGTAGTAGCGTAAAATCTGCTTTGATGTGCAGTCTTCTAAGTGAAATACTTCTCTATGCTAAAAAAGATTTCTTTTTGTTCTACAGCTCCTGGAAGGAAGCTTTGCTAGAGAAGTTAGCCACGAAGTGGATGGATTAATATTTCAGCCTACAGGAGTAAGTAGCATAAACATGGATTTCTCTCCCTTCACTCTCAAATGAAATTTTCACTCTCCTCCTCCACTCATCCTCCCATCTACTACTTAATATTTCCATTTTTTTATTATTATTATTTTTTGGTCAGAATTATTTTGCAGTGTTGGTTCTGATTTTTCCAGTTCCTCAAGCTACTTAAATTCCGTTAGTTTCAGTCTAATTTGTAGTCTGTGTGACTTCGGAATAATCCATGGTGGTAGTTTTCAGGAACCAGCTCATGGGTTTTTTTGCATGTGTATTATGAAGTGTTGCTAAATAAGGAAGGATTTTTCTGATTGCATGAGTTCTGTGAATCTTTCAAGCATTGATTTGAGATCTTGGATTAGTTTTCTTTCTCAAGGATGTGCACATCAAAAGTTTAGTAACATTAGTGACTCATGTTGGTTTAGTTCAGTTAAGGCATGATGTACTTCTGAGCCATGTCAGCCAGTATAAAGGTATATGACTGGCTAGGGAGAAGCCACCAGAAAAACTGCAGACAACCAGAAGAAGTAATGTAAATTGTTTTCAAGCAGGAAGGGTGGCTTTAAAGGAAGTTAGTAGCTTGGCCTCATTCATCTTTCTGCTGCTCCCCTTGACTCAAATACAAGGGATACACTGCAGTGTTATTGTATATTGGCATAGATAGTGACTGTAACATCATCCGTGTTGACTTTTCTTAGCTTATAAAACAAGGAATTGTTTCTGATTCACATATGACAGATATTGTTACCTTTTCAATTACTCACAGAAAACAATTGTATTTAGTTTTCCAGATAAACCCATTTTTTATGGTCTACTTCCTATATTGTAGATCTTAGCAAGGGTGAATACACTTCCATCTGGAAAGAAGACTAGCCTCTCTAATCTGTTGCAAGTTCTACATTAGCTAACTACAAAGTAACTGAGCAATTATACCACATACAATCTTAGTTAGCTAGTTATTATAAATATATAGCTATTTCCAATTCAAAGCAAAACTACTAAGGTAAAGAAAATTCATACTTTCGTAAGAAGTCCTGATTATGTCTTAGAATGTTGTTAAAATTTAAAGCAATTGTAAAGACTTATTGGAACTGCTTTCCTGACTATTAGAGCTACTGCAACTAAATTTGAAATTACCTTTTCTAGTTGAAATGAAATTGCTGAAGAGTGTGCCTCTTTGCTGATGTTATAGAAAAATGGATATCTAATATTTTCCGTTTCTGAAACTTGCATTTTCTGATTTAGCATACTGAGAAATTTGTAACCCAACAAAATACTAATTTTCTTGCATAAATGTCTATGAAGTTTCCTCATCTTTAAAATACAGGATGTATTTGTTTAGTCTAATGTTCAAATTTCGGTATTAGTTCAGGATTTATGGAATTTAAGTTTGTTGAATCTGTTATTAAACTGATTTTCATGGATTAACCAATGTGCATTTTTCTCAATGGCTTTTGTAATTGGGAAAATGTAAATCATATATTTAGAGCGAAAGAAATGGTTCTATACATATTAATTGGGAAATAATTATTAAGGCAGGTTAACTGAAAAGGGTGAAGCTGATACAGATAGCTGATACTACTTTTTTGTTTTATGTGGTTTAGAGGACATAAAAGGCAACAATAGAAGGGCAGCAGAATATAACAGTGCATAATGATCCCTTGAGGATACTAAGTGAACTAATTTTTCTTTTGGTATTATAGTTGCAGTTATATGTGTGACATATTACACCTTTTCATAGAGATAGATAACTATTGTTGGCTGTGGTAGAAGTCTGAGTTTTCATCATTGTGAGACCTTTGTAAAACCTGTTTGTCTCAAGTGAAGAGATCGTGCATATCCAGAAGAAAACAATTCTTAACAACTATTGTTATTGATGTATTTTATCTTGCGGAAAAAGAGACAGATAGAATTTATGCTGAGTTTTAGAAGATAGGCAAATTTAAGAACATCCTCTGGGAGCTCCTGAAGCCTCATGTGCATTTTAAGGAGAGGAAAACAAATAGGCAGGAATTGGAGTGAAAACACAAAGAAGAGTAACATGGCAGTGGAGGAGGATGAATGGAATTTACAGACCGTTTACAGAGAGGAAGGTTTTTTTTGGAAAAATACCCACACTCTCCATACTTCTTACAGTTAAAGTGGAATGCAGAAGTTAACTATTTAATATAAAGAACTTGGAGCTTATTTGTTCAGTCTGTTTGAAAACCTTTTCTGGGGGCTATTTTTTTCCATTTATGTAGAGAGACGTTCCTTTGGTCTTAGACACAGGCATCTAGATCTGAGTATATGGATGTATTCCCCGCTAACTATAGGCGACACTGGTACTGGGGTCAACATGGATGGAGAAAAAATATTTTGTTGTTTTGAAGCTTGGTTTAATTCTGACTTACAGTAAAAATCAATATACCTCACGTTATTTGTGAATAGGAATTACACTTTAGCTTGTAAGAGCTCTGGGGTTCCTCACTTTCCCTAGTAGGTTTGAAGAGATTTGACATTAAGTGCCTGTAATCTGTTCAGTTTTGAGAAATCTGCACTCCTTAATGAAAAGGGATTTGTTAAAAAGTTTTACTACCAAATCTAGGGTTTCAGTTAGCTACAATAGGGTTTATTTTCTTCTGTTAGTCTTCCTATCTAAGCTCATATTATGAATACCGAAGTTCTTGTACTGAAACAGAAATTGTTTTGCACTGTGAATTGTGATGGTGGAACCAACATTATGGAGCAGGGAGATGTTTTCTGCCTGTGCAAATTAGTTTATTTTGCAGGGTCATGCAAACTGGAAATTATTATTACTAATTCACCAGGTACTTGAATTACATATGTTGGTTATTGTTCAGGGTATACAAGTGCCTTAATTTCATAATGGCAGTTGAAAGGCAGTGACTGAGGCCTCCCTTCATCTTCCCCTTTTCTCCCTTTTCAGAGACTGAAAGCTTCACAAATGATGAGAAGAGCATGTTTAGTGAAAGCGATGGAGGGTTTTGTCTCATTTATGATTTAAGAATGCTTTGTAGGTGATGTGATATGTGCTACATAGGCCGTTCTATGTTGCTTTTATGTTGCTTCTTCATGATGCCTTCTTTTACCTGCATCATTTTCTGTTCGTTTAAGATGCTACCGATACAACTCCCATAAGGCTAAGTCAGCTCCATTCCATCTAATCAACTTTGTGATCCCTCTGCATTTAACAGGTTGGCAGAGCAGGGACTGAAGCTAAATGCTAATTAGGAGGAGAAACAGGCCAGCAGAAAAATTCATGGGCAGGGGTGTCAGCCTGGGATCATGCCCCAGACAATGAGTGAATTAGTTTGCAGGTAAAAGCCAAACACCTTATTCACAGATTCTGAGTGCTTGTGTAAAGGTTGGAAGTTTTCAATTATTTTTTTCTAAAAGGTTACTTCAAAATGCAAACAAGGTCTTATATTTGCTTTGGAACACTTGTAGTTTGCAGCATGCATATTTTTAAGGGAAATCTCAAAAATGGCCTCTTCTGATGGCAGAATTGGCTTTCTGACCAATGCCCACTCATCAGAATGATTACTTTTGTTATCTGCCTTGTAAATCATACCTTTGCTAGGTAGCTCATACTGTCTAATTTTCATACTAGTAATATCTTGATTTCCAACTTTCTTGCTGGCTGTTATTTTGCCTTGCTTAGGAGCAGGATGTAGGAATTATTTTCTTATGTAATCCACCTAAAAGAAAGCTCACTGGCCATCAGTTAGGATGGCCTATGGACGTGAGCATCTATGGAAAGCTTGTATCAGAATTTATTCTTTTCTCTTCCGTGTTTTTGCCTCCTGGTCTCTGTGATGTTTTTGCATTGGCTAAGGCTGATTTCTGTTTAGTGCTTTTCTGTGCTATCATTTTGGATAAGGAATAAAGTCCAGTTGTGGGGATTTGGGATATTTCTGGTGAAGGAAGAAGGGCAGCTGAGCTCTGTTTTTCTAAGATAAATGTTATTTTAAAGAATGGCTGAATTATTTAACACGTCACTCTCCATATTGAGTGCTAACATAAAGCTAAGCCTCTAAAATGAAAGGAGAATAATGAACAGGTTTTATTACTAACATTGCATGAGTTTTTAATATATCTTCCTTCCCCTGCCTTGGCAGACTTAGTCATGATCTGAAATGCTTGGTTGCCCATTAATTATTTGTGCTGTTCCCACTGCATAATAGACTGTGCTGTTGTCTGTCATTGTAAAAGTTCACCCCAAATCATTGAAGTTAACACTGAATGAAATATCTCCAAAAGACACCACCAAATAAAGTATCTCCAAAAGGCCATGTTTTGTTTCATTAAGCAGTGTCAGTTTCTCCTAAATAAGCCTGTATAATCGGTAAGCCTTTTCTTCCATAGTGTATGTTTTATCAAAACATACACTGTGAATTTTTAAATGTAGGCCAAGTGAGTTGCTGGCATATTTCTGAAACTCAGTTCCAGTGATGGGACATCAATTATTGTTAAATATTTCTGTTTCAATAGCAAGGAGTGGCTTCAGATAGGTTCAGGTATAGTCTAAATACCAAAGCTGATATGTGAAGGCTTGGGAAGAATCATATGATAACACAACTTTTTGATTCTAACAAATACAAAAGTTCTGGATTTAACTTTCTACTCTTGTAGTACTTCATGTAAGATTTTAAGGCAATGGAATAGACTAGACTATTTCAGTTGAAAGGGACCTACAGAGATCATCTATTCCAATTGCCTGACCAATTCAGGGCTGGTGAAAAAGCATGTTGTTAAGGGGATTGTCCAAATGCCTCTTAAACACTGACAGGCTTGCATCTTCATATTCCTTAGATGTTCTCAAACCTGATCTTCTGCAGTGGGCAGTTCTCCCAGTCCCTGCCTTTGCCTTTTGCGAAGGCAAAAGGGTGGTGTGGCTGGAGCTCTTGCTGGTGAAGACCAAGGCAACAAAGTCATTGAGTACCTTGGCGTTCTCCATATCCTGTGTAATGAGGTCTCCTATTTCCTTTCAGAGAAGAAATGCATTTTCCCTAGTCTTCCTTTTATCATCGATAGAGAAGCTTTTCTTGTTGTCCTTGATGTCCCTGGCCAAATTTAATTCTATCAGGGTTTTAGTTTTCCTAATGTGGTCCCTGGCTGCTTGGACAATTTCTCTGTATTCGTCTCAGGCTACCTGTCCTTGCTTCCACCCTCTGTAGGCTTCCTTTTTGTGTTTGAGTTTGTCCAGGAGCTTTCTGTTCATTCATGGAGGTCTCTTGACATTCTTGCCTGACTTCCTTTTTATTATACCAATACAAGTAAGTATGTCTGTGCTGGCTTGAGGGGATTTGGTTTTCTTTTTTGAAATATTAGAAAACTAGAAAATTAAGGAAAAAAATAACAACAGAAATACTGATTTCTGATTTCCACTTATTTTCCAAGGAGCTGTTTCACACCTCAGGAGATTTGAACTTAGAGATGCAAACTCCTAGTGTCCATATTTCACAAAACATGACAAAAAAGGGAGAGGAGGGGGGAAAGTTATTAGTGATTGTTAGTTCTGAATATAGTAAAGTAAAAATGTAGGAAAAGTTTTTCGTGTTTAACTTTCTGCTGTTGGTCCTGTAGAACATTTAGAGGTGCAAGTGTATATGCTATTTGCCAAAATTGGTTTACCTGACTTCCTTTCCATGTCTGGATAGGTGTCAGGGCCTTGAGTCTGATTACCTAAGGAAAGTGTTAGTTCTAATTGGTGTGTTATCTCATTTGTTTGCTTATGACCTATACCATTTGACAATCAGAGATTTCTCAGGCAATGAATTATATTTATAGGAGCTATCTAAATAGGTTCTTGAACTTATGTTGTGCCATTTAATCATCCTGCCTGCCAATGGCATTAGGCAGGAAAGATCTTTCCTACATTTTACAGTATGTGTACTAGTCATCCTCAGGATTGTCAGTTGACATTAATATGGTGGTTTCTGTGCATGTGTTATTTAGGAGAAGGAAAAAATGTTTTTCTTTTTTTTTTTTTTTTCCTGAGTGCTGCTGTTGTAAATGTTGGAAAAATAAAGATGTATTTTATATTAGGAGAGGCAGAGTCATCATCCATAAAGGCTTTCGAATGTGATTTTTGTGTAGCTTCTTTGTCTCAAAGCTAGATGCCAAGGAGCTTGTTGAGAGCACTTGCTTTTGGGCTTCCAGCTATATCAAATTGCATGTACTTTCTAGCTAAGCTAAATAAATAAATGCTAGGAATATATACTGTAAATGTGTTGTTCAGGTGAGAATCAAAGCACTTGTTCAGTTTCTGCAAAACATACCTGCTTTTAAGAGTGTAAGCCTGTATTCCAGAAATTACAGTAAGTTATACGTGTGGTGGATCAGCTTTGGAAAACAATCTCTTCTATGGCTGCGTAGCGAGGTTTAGAGAAGTTCTGCTTTGAATCAGTGAGAACTCTTTACTGAATCATCTGAGTTGATTCAGATCTTGATGCTTAACATAGGTTAATGAAGTGGTCAGCTGTCTCCATGGCAGTGTTCCTACTCATCCTGAATTTTACAGTAGTCATTACAGGATTGAGAATTTGGTGGATCAGGAATAATTTGGAAAATGGAAGATATAGTGGATTTTGTCAACACTCTTTTTTCTTCGGATCCTGGAATAGCTATCAATAAACAGAATGCCTCTTGTATGATTCCTCTATACTCTTTCTATCAAACTGAAAAGATTTACTTAAAAAAGAACTGGAAGAACTATCTTCTTTTGATGGTTTTCTCCCAGTACTGCTTCCTGTACATGCCAGAACAAGACAGCCAGCTGTTCCTTCATAAAATGTTTGTATTTTTTATTAGTCAGGAGCACAGTAGTAAAGCAAAAATAGTGGTTTGTATGAGGGTAAGGCAGAATGTTTAGCTAGATCTTCATCCTGCTGGTTTAGGGTAAGCAGTAGCCTAGCATTTGTGAAGTGACCTATATATCCAAGATTTGGGAAAGCAGGGTTGCTTTCAGAGGAGTGATGACACTTGTGGTATCTGGATGGTCAGAACAGCTAAAGACATTTTCTTTTAAAAAGCAGAATTGTTTATTCTGCATTACCCTCTTATTCATAGTTTGAAATGTTTACTGGGTTATTGTTCTTATAAATAGCAAGTGTAAAAATGAATGATCGATATCACAAAAGGGTAACTGAATTTTGGTAGTTATAAAAATGTCTGTTAGATACTAGCATGTATTATCAGATAAATCTTTGAAGGTAACTGTCTGTTTGGTGGCAACACATT
>JBCJKH010058258.1:0-18696 GCA_039877255.1 Loriculus beryllinus
TCACACCCCGAGGAAACCGAAGTGGTTTTTCACGCAGTGGTGTGCTGCTGAAGGATTAATAATATCGTTGTTTCATTTTTAGGCTCTGCAGTACTTGCAGCAATGGTAAGACAGGAGTAGGCTGCAGGCCAGAAGTAAAGACCCAGGATCTCCATCAGAAGTGGACAAGCTTCATGAATCCAGCACTACGGGTGTACAGCATTAAGGGGCAGTTTCAGTGGGGTGAAGGGCAGGTGCCGTGGTCTCTCCCAGCAGGAAGCAGCCCAGTGAGGATGCCACGGCCGCTCTTGTGAGCCGGCTGCTGTCAGCACGGCAGGCGTGGGACGGGAGCCAGGACCTGGGCAGTCTGTCCTGCTGCCAAGTGCCAGAGCAGCGCAGGGACGTGCCCACCATGAGCTGCCATTGCTGTCTGTGGCACCGCAGGTCCCAAAGGGGATAATACAACTTGCACCGGTGAAGGGCAGAGTGCTGCAAAGGCAGAAACAGGTTCTCCAAGGCTTTCCCTTCCCAGCTGTCTCATCTCAGTTGCTCAGCAGCAGGCTGATTCAGTCAGATACAGACTTGCACTGGGCACGCAGAGGCTGGTGAGGTGGTGCTGATACCAGTGTGCAGCAGTGATTTGTCCCCTGTGCTTACACAGGGTGAGTAGCGGAGGGGCCGTGGGGCAGCACAGCAGTGATGGTGCTGCTGACAGCCCCGCAGGGTCAGAGCCCCGCTCCTGCCCAGCACACAGCACCTTACAGCTGCAGCCCCAAAGAGAGAGAGAAGAAAACTCACCAAACCCCACCAAGTTACTTTCCTACAGAAATCAGAGACAGTAAAGAAACAACTGTCCATTTAAGCGGCTTAGTTTCACTTAGAAAATACTTTACATGTGGCTTGGTCTCTAAGGACCACTTACTCCATGCTTTAGTAATCCAAATGCTGCTTTATAGCTGCTGCTCATCCCCATCTGACTGTTAACACAGCACTGAGCTTTACTGGTGGTGTGGCTATCAATCCACCTCACCTCTCAAGGTCCCCCGCATCACTGAACTCCCTGTGAAGCCGGGTGAGCCTGTGAGCACGGGTTCAGCAGTGTGACAGGTACCTGTCAACCTCAGACCAGGAGCTGGTGGCTGAGCTGAGGTGGGTGCAACAGCCAGAGATCTATCTGGCTGCTCCTGTCGAGAGCTGGAGCAGGGCAGGAGGGGAGGTGGACATGGTGAGTGGGGCCGGTGGAAGCACACACGGCAAACCTGACACCTCCTCAGGCAAACAGCACACAGTTTAAACTGCAGCGGGTGCTGCAGTTCCATTAACTGTGTCCTGCTGCCAGGCAGGGCCCCTGTGAACAGCTGGGAGAGAGTGCCTGCACAGCCCAGCAGTGCCCAGCAGTGCCCTGTGGTGCCCAACGGTGCCCAGCAGTGCCCTGTGGTGCCCAGCGGTGCTCAGCAGGGCCCAGAGGTGCCCGGCAGTGCCCACTGGTGCCCAGCAGTGCCCAGAGGTGCCCAGCAGTGTCCGGCAGTGCCCACTGGTACGAAACTGTGCCCTGTGGTGCCCAGCACTGCCCAGTGGTGCCCACTGGTGCCCAGCAGTGCCCTGTGGTGCCCAGCAGTGCCCAGCAGTGCCCAGCGGTGCCCAGAGGTGCCTGGCAGTGCCCAGAGGTGCCCGGCAGTGCCCAGAGGTGCCCAGCAGTGCTGCTCAGCGGTGGGGCTGGGTGCTGGCCATGGCAGGGCAGACCCTGTGTTTCTGTAAGGATCAGTGCGAGCTCTCTGCCAGGTGTGGTGAGGGACTTGGTGACACAGAGGGGGCCTCCATGGGCATCTGGCCTTTCCTGGTATGAGCTGCACTCAGCCTGCCCAGGGAGAAGCTCTGGAGCAAGGATGAGGTAAGGGAGCAACAAATGGTACACGTGTAAGTCTCTGTGACTTGCTGGGATGCACCCAGGAGCACTGAGGCAGCTGGGAGGATCATGGCAGCTGCGGGAGCAGCCAGTAAACCAGAGGATCTTATGCCATCCAGCGGGACAGGCTGGAGAAAGGGACCAACAGGAACCAACACAAAGCATGGCAAAGGGAAACACAGGGTCCTGCACCTGAGGGGGAACAACCCCAAGCACCAGGACAAGCTGGGGGTCACCCAGCTGGAGAGCAGCTTTGCAGGGAAGGACTTGGGGATAACAGGGTGACCATGAGCCAGCCGTTACGGCAAAGCAAGCCAGCAACAGCTTGTGTTGCATTGGGCAGAAGGTGACAGGGCACTGGAACAGGTTACCCAGAGGTTGTGGTCTCCCCCTTGGAGACATTCACAAATCCATGCGGAGCTGGTTCTGACCGTTGCTCTTCCCAGCAGTCAGCCTCACTGGTCCTGTGACTGAAACAGGCTGGGCTCCTCCACCAGCCTCAGCCTCCACCATCCCCTTTGTTTAAACAAGGGCCCTCTGCAGCATCAGGTGCGGGAGCTCTCCTCTCAGGGGCTTTGTCATGGCCTTTTGATGGCCTCCTCCCTCCCCCTCTGGGCAGAGACCGAGCATTAAGATATGTATTCAAAAGTGTCACTGCACTACACAGAGCGAACAGGAATCTGGTCTGTAGCTCTAGGAGGAACTTTTGATGGATGAAAAGCTCCGGTTTATCAGAAACCATAGGATCCCAGACTGGTTTGAGTTGGAATGGACCTTAAAGTCATCCAGTTCCAACCCTCTGCCATGGGCAGGGACACCTCACATCAGACTGTGTCCCTCAAGGCTTTGTTCAGCCTGGCCTTGGGCACTGCCAGGGAGAAGAGCCTATTGAATCCTTGACTGTTGCTGATCACTGGCGATGGATTACTCATTTATAGCACTGAGGAGTGTTTCTAATGTTTTACTTTCATCTACATGATGGCTTCATTCATGAAGTCTGGGGGGAGAGAGGTATCTCAAACAGGCACAGGCGTGGGCTTTAGCAGCATAAGCAGCTGCTAAAGCAGAGCCAACACAACCCTGCTGGCAGATTTGCCTTTTATATGCAAGCACAAAATCAGACTCAAGCTGCCAGAAGCTGTTATCTACAGATGTAAAACTTCTGTAAATATCATTTCTCTAGTAGCAGTGCTGCTGAGGTGCTGTAACACAGCACGGACAGTGTTACAGTGTACTGCCTGCCACCCTCTGCACTCATGATGGCTTAACTGCCACTTCCATTGTAAATCCTATTTGTTAAGGATTTATAAATTGGCTGCATTCACTCGCTCCTCTCTGGAAGCTGGCACATGGCTCTCTCCCATGGTGCTTTTACCACATTTTACTTTACTACTTGGCTTTTTTTTAACTCCTTGGCTCAGAATCACCACAGAAGGAGCCTGACTAATCCCAGAACCCTAAAATCCTGGTGGAGGCTAAGACGTTACAGAAATATTGTAATGAATGAGGAAATAAGGGGAAGCCTGACCTGTCACATTAGATGTGTCTCCCAAAGAGCTCCTGCAGGACTTCTGGAAGAGGAACCCCCCTCTCTGCTGCAGGAGTAGGAAGCCTGGGCCCCGCTGGTGGCATCTGCTGGGCTGCACAGGGGTGGGTGCAAGGCATCTGCTGGGCACTGACTCTTGCCTTGGTGCAAACCCCACGTTCCCAGTCCCACAGTGGCTCCGGGGCCATGGCTGCAGGGGTTGCCTGGCCTGCAGCAGGCAGGGTGCTTGCAGCCGCTCAAAGCACCGGAGAGGTGGCAGGGTCGAGGCTCTGCCTTCCTGCCAGGCTGCTCCCTAGGCTGGGTCACCTGGCTGGGTGCCTGACCTGAGCACACCCCACCAGTGCTCCCACCTCGCGTTTCACTTGGTTTTGGTGCTGTCTGTGCTACGTAGAGAGTTCTTGGTCAGATGAGACTGAAATGACCAGCTCAGCCCGCCAGTGTGATGGGTCCAGCTGTGAGGGTGCTGCAACATGCTGTGATGACCGCTGTGTGACCCAGGATCAAATACCACTTGCTCTTCCCAGTCACTCATGCTATTACATCACCTGTCAGATGTTGCTGCGGACACACAGCTCATGATTGCAATTCTAGATCTGCCCAGCACTGCTGCCTCGGGTTGGACAGAAGCAGAAAAGGCTTTACCAGCACAGGGCAGTTTGTGCTTCAACACTGGAAATAGTATTTGTCTTTCTAGAGCTCTTGGTCATGTTTAAGCATTGTGTAAAACTATGTTTATTAGGGAGGTGACAGACATACATTGCAAAGGGGGAGAATTGTTTGGCTGTGATGGACCTAAACAAGCACTTACAGTGAGTGTACAGTGTGTGAATACTGGTACCTAGCAACACCATGAGCCTCCTGCGACAGCTTCTGTTCAATGGAGCCTCCTGTGACAGCTTCTGTTCAATGGAGCCACTTGCTACAGCCAGCAATCCTTCACTATTTTCCATGGTGTCCTGGTTTCAGCTGGAATAGAGTTAACTTTCTTCCCAGTAGCTGGTGCAGTGCTGTGCTTTTTGGATTTAGCC
This sequence comes from Loriculus beryllinus, assembly GCA_039877255.1. Lineage (NCBI taxonomy): Eukaryota > Metazoa > Chordata > Aves > Psittaciformes > Psittacidae > Loriculus > Loriculus beryllinus. The sequence goes on from JBCJKH010058258.1 coordinate 4,460, forward strand.
TGGGAACAGCGCTGATAACACCGATGTTTTAGGTGTTGCTCAGTAATGCTTACTCTGATCAAGGACTTTGCAGTCTCATGCTCTGCCAGGGAGGAGGGGCACGGGAAGCCGGGAGGAAGCAAAGCCGGGACAGCTGACCCAAACTAACCAAAGGGGTGTTCCACACCACAGCATGTCATGCCCACTATATAAACTGGGGGAAGGCACCTGGAAGGCCCAGATCGCTGCTCAGGTCAGGCTGGGTATCGGTCAGTAGGTAGTGAGCAATTGGCATCACTTGTGTTTACTGGGTTTTATTCCTCTCTCTCTTTCAGTTGCTTCCTTTTTAATAACAGTCCTTATTATATTTTATTTCATTTACTAAGCTGTTCTCAACCCAAACCTGGGGGTTGAGAACAGCTTTTGTTTGATTCTTCTCCCTGTCCCACCGGGGCAAGGGGAGGGGTAAGCAACTGGCTGTGTGGTGCTATTGCTGACACTGACTGTGAGGCTGTAAGTCTTCTTTGCTGAATAAGAGATCTGGCAAGTAAAATGTCTTTTGCCGCTGCCTCAGCCACTGCACTGTGGCAAGTGATGGCTCTGTCTTAAACTCGTGTGAGCGCTTGGTGCCACTGAGGTGGAGAAGTGAGTTTGACTCCAGAGTGGCAGATTTTTGCAATGAGTATGATTGAAACTAAGTAATCCTTGTAAATAAGAAACCTTTTTGCTGCAGAATGCACCTATAGAGGCTGGGGAGGAACTTTCCTTGTTGGCAGAAAAGCTCAGAGGCAGAGATGTCCTGATACCTCTTTATTATCCCACTTAGCTAGTGACGGTGAGCCTGTTACACACCACGTCTGAGTAGTGGAGCCCCATTCCCACATTCAGAATTGCCCAGGGACACCTACTTTTAGCCTCTCTTTGGAGAAAACATTGCTGTAGAAAGTCTTGCCTTCTGGGTAGCATCTGTGTTTCCTGAGATTAAGGGGTTTGTGCTTAACATTTGGCTTGCGTAGGGCTTGTGAGGCCATCCCACCTTTGTACGGTAAGATCTCACCTTTGAACACATGCAGTTAAAATAAAGGCCACCTGAGTATAAGTCAGACCTTATCATGTGGCTCTCATGCAAGATGAACAGAGGACAGTATCACAGGGTGATATAAACTTTACCTTTTGGGTTTCCTAGGGCTGCAGCCTCAGAGCTGAATGTCGAACATGTTCCCATGTTGGATCATCACCGAGTGCTTTCGAAGCGTTTGCAAGACTTGTCAGTAAAAAGCTTCAGCTGACAGAAAAGTCAGCATGAAGCAGTTCATACAAGTTACTCAACAGCACTCAGTTCTGATGCAGTTCTCTTGAATTCCCGGGGAAGGCTGATACTTGTTTGCACAGGAAATTCTTGACCAACACACATGGGAGAGCCTTAGGAGGAGGTGCTACCATCCAGAGCAGAGGAGGGATATCTGGCTTTTTGCTCTTACGGCAGTGATGAGCCTGGGCTACATGAAGATCGGGGGCTTACAGGCTGATGTTACAGAGGCACAATGCTGTTGGCACAGTCGTTTCTGTCAGGAAACTTAGGGACTGCATTAACCAAGGGGTGGGAGGTGAAAGCCAGCAATGCCAAAGCCAGCGCCTGTGCAGGCTTCAGACTGCGTGTTCCCAGAGCATGTGTGTGTGTGTGTGTGTGTGTGAGTCTTTGCACTCCAGGTAGCAAACGAAAGACAAATAAAGTCTAAATGCTTCCTTCCCCACGTGTGTTCCCATGAGAGCATCGTGGATCCATCGGTCCGGCCCAGCTTTAAGGGGAGCTTCTGTTGGTGCCTTTATCTGGGACGCCCCAAGGCCGTTCAGGAAGGCTGACATGGCACTGCTGGGGACTGGTATGGGCAAGGCAGTGCAAGGAGGTACCACGCTGGTACCACGAGTGTCTCCTGGGCAGAACTGCCATCATGCGGCCAAAGCGCTCTGGAGTGCAACCTTGACAGGGAACACCGGTGGTGGTGAGGAACAGGATGTGCAGAGACACAGCCTACACTGACAAGTATGTCCCAGGCTTTGGGCTAGGGCAGGAAATGCGAGGTTATAAATACCAAATCCCTTCAGTTACAGCAATCTAATAGGAAAAAAGGAAACACACTCTAATGCTGATCCTGCGTCTGGTTTTAGCTTCAAACAGAAGCCTGTTCCCAGGTTTGTGTTCACCCTGCAGACACCTCAGCTGATGCTCAAGGGAGTTAGAAGGACAAACCCACACGTGTGGCTCAGGCACTGTGCCTTCCCACAGCGAGGACAGCTTCTCAGGCCAGGTCCTTGCATGGCTGCTCTTGGCCTGTCCTGGTCACAGCACTGGTGGGGACACAGCCACAGTGTCACTGTTAAAGCCACCACGCTCCCATAAGCAGGATCCCAGTTCATGCCTTCCTCATGTTGCTTTAGGTTAATCGCCTATTCCATATGGAAAAGTGTAACAGGGAGGAGAGAGAAAGAGCTCTGAGAGGAGCGGGAGATACCGATTTGAGGGGAATTAGGAAAGGGAGGGTTGTAGAAAGGAAAAAGGAGAAAAAGATACTTCAAGAAACAGAGAAAACTCAAATGGGCCCACACGAGAGGAGGTAGGAAGAGACTGACCGTGGCCACATCAATACAGCTATCTCCCCCATTCATTAAGTGAAAAGCTCTTTAGTAAGGCCTCTAACAATCAGCTATTTTTTGCAGACATGAGAACATCTAGCTCTTTGTCGTACTGACAAAACACAGTAATTCTTCCAATCTCTTTGAGGCACCACACAAGGCTTTCTACATCACTGGACATACTACGGTTACTTGCCCTAAGGACAGGCAGGGAGCTTTGCCCATGCAGATATACTGCTCATGCAGACGTGCTTAAGAACGTCCAAATGTGCTTAAGAACATCCTGATGATGCAAAGGAGCCACGTAGGGAGTGCATCTCTTGTAAATCTGTTACATCTCCTCCCATAGTAATTGATATTAAAAAGGTACTTCTTTTAGTTTCACTGCCTTTCCCTTTGAAGTAGCAGAATCTCTAATTCTGAAGAGTTTCAGTTGTAGGAGAATGGTAACGGAATAAAGGACACCAGGGACTGTGAAACAGGTTCTCATTTCAACCCTCTCAACTGCAAGAAACATTCCATTCCAAAAAATGAACGAAGAACCTTACCAGAACAGGCCAAGGGTAATCCAGAAAGGCTGTGGCAATGAAGTGTCTGCACCTCAGGATGTCATGGTTTATGCCTCCATTAAAAAAATCACAATACATCATTAAGTTTTCACTGGTAAAGAACAGCATGATAGCATAACAGCACTTCAAGTCCATCAGCACAGAAGAACATCTGCAGTGATGGGCACAAATGGATCAGCCTTCAGAGGGTAAGTAACTGAGCTCAGGGTTCTGGTGCCCTGCACATGGGTGCAAGGCTTCATCACAATGGGGTGGCTCTTGTTTGCGCAGCAGAGATTAGATGCACGTTGTGAGTGCTGTAGGTGTTCCAGAACGCAGCCACTGAACTGCTCTGCTTTAAAAGTGACCTGGAGTGAATTAATACCCACAATCAACTCGAGCATCTCTGTCGATATCATAAATAATTAAAAACCTCATTTGCAACCCCAAAAGCAAAACTGTTCTCAAAATTAAGTAGAGCTCCCTAGCTACCTACTGAAATGAGATAAAAGCAGCAGGGCACTGGCTGATGGATGGTTCCCTTTCAACATCACCAGCAGTGACTGTTTGCTTAGGAGAAGGTCTTTGAGCTTACTTCCAGTTTTTACTGAATGGTAGAAATAAGCAATCTCCCAAAGCAGACAGATTTCATGGAGACTTCCGGGCTCACAGCACGGCCTTCCACATTCCATTTAGTAGCATGTTGCTGCAGTTTCAGACTGTTTGGAGGATACTTTAGTGCAATTAAACTGATTCCAGGATTGAAACGTGGCAGTTTGAGGGTTGGTGGCTGTGAGGTGCACACCTGTAGCTTCAGCAACATTTACCAGTTTTCTGCTGTGTCATAAATGGAGGTTTGGGTGATGCGTTGCTCACCCAGAGGTCAAAGGACCTGCAGAATCCATGGTCCAACAGCACGTCATTGTGCCCCATGAGATGCTGTGTGCATTAGGTGGCAGTGAGACAACTGACTTTTTGTTTTGAAAAGATTTCACAATGGAAGACAAGTAATTCACAGGAGTTTTAGAGACTTTATTTATGTATAAACAATTTAAACACTTTGCCATAAATTATCTTTGCCTGTCTCTAGTCTTTGCTTAGCAGCAAATTAAAATTAATATAAAAACTCAATGAACAATTCATACATGTATATTACAAAAAAGTTCTTGTACCAAAGTTCTTATTAGACTTTTTTTTTCTCTTTTTTTTTCTTTTCTGTGGTGACTGTAATGTGATTGTCTCAGTTTCTCGACCAAACAAACACACTAATAATTTTTAAATCTGAAACAGTGATTGTGCCTTCTGGCTGATGTATGTACAGGGTGATCTGACGTGGTGCCCATTTGCAATAGTGTAACACAATGCCCACAGCTCTACTGGAACTGATACCAACAAACTACTGAATCTAAACAGACTACACCCTGTAACTGTGTTATACTGTCCACAATGGAAATCTTCAAAGACAAACAGAGTATGAAATTTATTTGTAGTGATTTATAGCCACCATTTTGAATGTAACTTTACACTCTGCCCTCTTTGAGTAAGTTAAGCTTCAGGCCAGACCAGTGGAGGGGTCAGAGTGCAAGTGTGGTTTTGTTACTTTTAAATATATTTTGCTTTCCTATTTCCAGTGTGCTCTCACTTGCATTCTCATTGTCCTCCAGTTGCTACACACAAATCACCCCAAAGTCATGTTTTAAATGCACCTGTATTTTGCTTTAAATGAAAACCTCTTGGATATTTATCAAACAAGCAGTCTGAATCATCTGTGTTTCATCAGCTGGTTAGTGAAAGTGGCCCACTTGGATTTCTTAGTTTGCTCACGTGTGAATGGAGTGAGGTAATACAATACGAGGCCTTCTTTTTGTTTTCCTTTAGACCCAGAACAAGTGGGTAATATTTCAGGGGTACTTTTTAATTTGTATGGTTAGAGTTTTCAGTCTGGCTTTAGTCCACTTCAGGATGTGGGTTTTAATCACTTGAACAGTGGCATTTAACTCAAAAAATATGAGCTTTTCGCCACTTACTATCCCAGAGTAGCTCAGCCTAGTGCCCCCATTTAGGTCTTCATCTCCTTAGGAGAGGAGATAACAGTTATGACTACTGATTCATCCAGCAAAGGATGACAGCAGATTAATTTGTTACCTCTTTCCCATTTCATTCTGTCTTAAAAACTGGATGTTGCTGCTACTGTCTGCTAGCTCTGGGTACTGCTCCACGGGCAGGACATAATATCCCTCGTAACCTTGCACCCTTCCCGTGTTCAGAAGCTGCTGCTTCTCTCCATCTGTCCATACGCGGCTGCCCTCGCGGCCGTCCCGTGCCTTCTGCTGCTCCTTGGCCCAGGCCGCTCCCAGCGCTCGCTGCCGAGCCTGGTCGAGCACTCGGGCCTTCTCGTCGTCCAGCGTGTCTGGGGTCAGTCCGTAGCGGATGTTGATGAGCAGGGTGCAGTACTGGAACTCAATGTTGGTAAACCTTCGAGTCCTCCCGCTGACGAGCAGGCTGGGCTGGGACACCGTGACGTTGACTCCGCTGTCCAGCACCTTCCTCCCGCTGGTCATCGCGAGGGTGACGAGGTCGCTGTCAGCAGAGCCTATCTTCACAAAGTAATGGGTGTCCTTCCCTTCAATGCTGTAGTGCATTTTCTCCAGGTAGTGAGCACTGTTCAGGACAGAGGCAATCTTCCTGCTGTCGTCTGTGGCGATGCTGGAAACGCCAGTGGTTACACGGCCTTCCTTCACAGCAAACATAATTCCTTTCCCAATGATAGGAGTGGTTGTGGCAAACCAGCGACCTGCTTTTTCTCTAATATTGGCATGTAATCTTTTAGATATGACCTGGCCCTCAAGAGCCATGAAAGCCTGGTTGTGTCTTTCTGTCGTCTGCTGAACTCCTGTAATTAGCTGGCGAAAGCAAAAGAAGACACAAAACCACCAAAGAAGACACAGATCTGAAAATATTCATTTCAGAGACCAACACTAATCTTTGCTTTGCCTTTCTAAAGGAAATCTATGCAGTGAAAAATTCTGTGCTATGGAAATACCACCCTCCGCTACCCGTCCATACCCATATCTCCTTCAGAATCAGGGAAACACTCATTTGGCAAATTATTTTCTATTAGCAATACCAGATTCAATATCTCTCATTTATCACTCTCTGTAGCACATATGTACCACAAATCTCAATTCTGGCAAATTACAGAATGTCCCTTACACAGAAGTAAAACCCAAGACTAGAACAATTTTAATCTGAGCTGAAACCAAACAGACTCAATCTATTGAAAGACAGCACAGCACTTCTGGGATTTCAACCAGCATAGATGACTAAAAGGCTTAGGAATGTAAGCCTCTGAAACTAGGTAGAAGTTGGGCTCCAAAATAACAAAGCAGTTCCTGAAGAAGGGATTTAGACTCTCAAATGACTTAGAAGCCTGTAAAGTGGTATGTTTAGGTTTATATGATTCTTTCTGTTGTATTACCACAGATGTGAAGTAAAAGCAAAGACTAAGGTTGGAGTTGGCCTGATACTCTTTCTAAGTTTATTAAATGGGCTGGGATTTATTATAAAGCTATAATTATGTATTATATACCATTTTCCATCCTTAACCTGACAAGTGTGAATGCTGTAACTGAACTTAACTGTAGTAACTAGAGTAGCAAACCAAAGCCTCTAACTAGGAAAAGCATCAGACAAAAAATGGTGAGAAATCCTGTTCCAGGGGAGAAGAAGAACCACTTCTTAGCAGTACTGCAAGTACCAACCCAAGTTTATTGCAACACATATTATTAGGATGGTTTTTCCAAAGGTACAACAGATGATGAATTGCCCTGACAAAGTCTCCCTTTGTCATTGCTAATCAAGTTAATCGAGTTACAACGTGTTAATCAAGGAAGAACTCAATAAAAGACAAACTAATGACACTACAATTATGGTAACAATGAAGGCTGGCAAGAAAGGCATATGTTCATTAGGATGAAATCTAGCTATACTCCCTTAGTTTACCCAGAAATAAATACTTGGCCTTCTACTGTAACTACACGAGAGCCAGCACTTCTATTCATAGAAATAACTTCATATTTCTGCCTACCTGTCCGTTTTCACATGCTTGACTCTCAGACAACTCGTACGGTGGTGACACAAAGTACATTTTTGCTCTAGGGAAACCAGGAATAATGTTGCTAAGTTGAAATCCGAACATCACCAACCAGCTTTTGACATCTAGAAATCAAAAAGAAGCAGGCAAGTGAGAAATGAATGTGTAATAAAGGCAAGAAATCAAGAAAATTAAGAAATCCATCCTTGACCTCCTTGATTTCAAGCAGCTGTGGAACTCATTATTTACATTACAGCGTGGCACTTGACAGATCTGTAGTAATCCACCATGAGCAGGCACAGGAAATATTGCTTTACATATACCCGAAAGAGTTCAACAGGGATATACGACCTTGCTCATTCTTATTCCATTAGAGCACATGGATTATCCAAACATTTCACTGCATGCAATACCTGTTCCACCCCTGACACCTTCTGATGTGGCTCCTGTAACCTATAAGCTCTATTGTTAAATGATGTTTTATTAGGTTAGTACTCCTAGAAACATCTGCAAAGTCCCTGGGGAAAATACATGGCTTGCCTTCTGTGTCCTACTTCTATTAGCTGTCACCAGGCCTCTGGAGGCTCCATTAAATGCAGTGAGGAGCTAGACTTGTAATTCAGAGGGCTAAATTTAGACACTGTGAATATCTTCACCTTCCCTTCAGGCCCAGCTTGGAAAAGCAGGAGCTGCTTGGAAGGGTCAGAGCTCAGCTCTGCGGTGAGCTTTCAGAATTTCTAACTCTGGGCTCAATCAGTAAAACTCTGTCCTCGTATCTTGTTGAAAAACCCAAGTCACTAAATAACAGTGACTCTCACTCACCACACGTGACGTATTTTGGTCCTCAAGTGACATTTTTAACAACAACAATGGAAAAGCCCATGACCCTGGTTTACATTTGTTTCCTGCTTCTCTTTTCTGCCAGCCACAGGGACGAGCAGCAGTGTAGAGCACAGGCACTTCTCATTTGATTTGGACCTATATTCATGACCATTTCCATTTAAAAATCCCATCCTTTCCAGTGGCCTTCTCTCCTCACTGGCCTACAACAGCTCCTAATGGTGCTATTGCTGCTTCCCTGTGTGAGCCAAACCCCGTGCCTGAAGAGATGTGACTGTACAGGGCACTCTTGCTGCAAGGGTCTCTGCATGTAGAGCACCCCAGGCACGGTGCACAGCAGCTCTGCTTGCTGCCACAAGCACCTGGGGTGCCTGCAGAGCACTCACCCTGCACACAGACCTTGGGGACACTCTCAGACACAGCATGGAGCCTGGTTGCTGTTGCAAACCCTGTTTTCCCAACATGTTACACTATGAAAAGTGCAGTACTCCCTGGACCGGGACATTTGACAACAAAACTCTTCCTTTCATTAGCCATTCTGACACTGAAATTAGTAGTAAGATCCTCTGCTTCTGTAAAGACCTTTGCATATATCTCCCATCACACAGTGACTGCCATATTTTTCCTGTAGCTTTGGACAGCACAGGGTCACTGCTCCTTTTTAAGGCTGAGTTTTATTTTATGGTATAATGGTATATCCTGAACAATTCACTTCAGCTGCCCTATTTCCACAAAAAAAGAGGAGGACCTATATGCAAAGTTGTTACTGTTCTGCTTTGCAGCACTGCACTTGGTACAGGAATTCCTTTCCATCAAAACCTGTGAATAAAGCAGTGTCGGGGGTTAACAGCAAGAAGTAGCTCTTTTATTTTCTGTTTGGGCTGGGTTTTAAGGTATGACAACCCAGGTGCCACCATAATCCCCTCTTGTGCAAGAGAATCTCTTTAGTCCATACAGCAACAAATATTTTCATCACCAATGAAGTATTTTTACAGACTGTAAGGTGTGTGTGGACCAAATGCAATAGATCTTCCCAGATTTCATCCAGTGGGTGAATAAATTGAATGAATGAAATTTCAGAACATAGCAAAATGTCGTAAGATGACACTGAAAATTTAAACCAGTGATTTAGATCTAAAAATTTGCATCCACCGGTGGATGAAAGTAGGACTTGAATTTAGGACAAGAGAATTTGATCCCAAGGTCAGTTTAGTCACCAATATTTTCACACTATCAGATACAAGTTGCACTATCTTTAAATTGGAAAGCAGCTCCAATAGAACCTCTGGGATGTGACACACATGATTACGTCCCAATGTACCAATGAAACTTGCTGTGATTTCTCTGAAGGAAATGCACTTTTCTTTAAATTCAAATTACTGCTAAAATTAAGATAGCTCCTTTTTATAAATGATACCACTGTTCTAATTACTGGATACTGCATATTCAGTGCTGAGAAAAGGTTTTCCTGAAGACACACTAATTACCTTTCTTTTTAGAAGTTGCCAGCAGCAGGCTTGAGTACTTTGTGATCTCACTAAGTGAAAAATTACTGCTAATTAAGAAGAGGTTACAAGTTTTACCTGGTTCTAACATCTGCAATCAAAACTACTTTATTTTTTCTCTTCCTCAGCTCTACACATTCCATCACATTTCTTACACTTGCAGGAGGTATTAATATTTCTAAAAATCGATATTTTGGTTTTAAAGGTTGAAAACTGTTTGTGTATTAAAAGTTAAATGGGAAAAGAGGTTTAATTAGATCAGTTCTTAATTCATAATGCGCCCATGGGCTCAGTCAGCAGTTCATTTTGAGAGTTAATTTATTTTTTTCCTCTCCATAAATTCCTTGTGGCTTCTTATTTAGTGCCCTTCATTTGGGCAGGGGCAGCATCAAAGAATCAGGACTAGCCAGCCCTTTTAATAGCACGAAAAGGAAAATGGCCCACACTGGACAGGAAGATTTAGAAAATGGCTAGTAAGGAGAAGTCTGATTTCCTTCCCAAATCAACTTCCAAACCATAGTATTGTTTATAAGGAATGTAACAAAGTCTCACCTGTTACATAGTTCTTTAGATCCAGTTCATTGCTTAGAGGGTTGTTACTCTTGAACATGTACAGATTGAAAGGAGCGGGTTCTTTACCAATGTTTTTCCACATGGTGTAATCAGGAGATGTCCAGCGTCCAGCCAGGACATCATAGTCCCTTTGGGTAAAATGGACAAGTTTGGTTAAAGGATCATACAGCCCCCCGTGGAACCCAATAACCAGCTGGAAATCAGGATTAGAGTCATAATAAATCTCCCCATATGCTGTGTACTGAAGCTGTTTGATCATGAGGCCGTTGATGCTGAACACGGCTAACGGAGTGCCTGTGTTATCAGAGGCAACATAATATTCTTCCCCACTGCTACTCTCCATTGCAAAGAGGTGGCCTTGCAGATCGTAGTATAAAGAGGTAATTTCTGAATTGGAATGATTGTAGACATGAGTGACCCTTGTTGGATTGTGAAGATCAGCATAAAAGTACTGTAGGTGGTGCCCCAGGTTAGTCTTGCAGGAAGCCCTTCGGCCGAGTCCATCGTAACGGTACTGAACACTCCACCCATTGGCTTTGTTGTAAGCTCTTGTCAAGAGTCCTTTGGAGTTGTATTCAAATACATCTGAGCCCCGCTGACACAGGAAGCCATCCTCATCAATTCTGTAGGGTATGTCACCTAAGCGTGTAATCCTGTCTCTCAGGTCATAGCGCAGAGGCATCAGTCGGACACTATTTCCAGGATTCAGGAGATGAAGGTTTCCATTCAGATCATAACTGTAACGCCAGGTTGGCCTGTCATTTACTGCTACACTTTGCAGTTGCCCATCTCCATCATAGTCGTAGGTATACTTGGTGGTGTTGGCATATGGACCAAGTTTCAGTTCTCTCTTAGTTACCCTTCCCATGCTGTCATATTGGACAGTCATCCAGTACATTAGAGATCGGAACATTTCATACTGAACTTCTTTAATGCGCCCATGGGTATCAAAGTGCTTACTCAGTGTCATAACTGCTGTAGTAATAATTTGATTTATATCATAATAAATAACTCCAAACTTGCCAAAATGCTCTACTTTGCCAGAAATCTCATCATAACGGTAAAGATCAACTGGAAGAGGCGTCTCGCTTATAATGGGCTTGATGCTCGCGATTCGAAAGCTATTATCGTGATATGTATAATCGAACCTTGCATTGACCATACCCTCTTCAGAGAACCTGTAGATCTGTTTGTCAACAAGAGGACCAATTTTACGATAGCGGATTGTACAAGAAAATCCTCCACTTTGCAGATTCACCATTTTTAAGACACCTGTAGTTTCATCATACCCAAAAGTAACTGCAGTGCTGTCATAAACAATCTCAGATAACTTGGATAGCTTTCCATACTTGTAGAAGACTTGTCGCCCAGTGCCTAAAAATGATGTTTTCAGAATCCTCCCATCATCACTGTAATCAAAAATCACTGATGCATTGCTTTCAGGAGGGTTATAAATGTTTCTAATGTAGCCAATGGAGGTGTGAGTTGACATGCTGTGCCGAGCAACACTGGGCATGGTGACAGCATGAAGGCGGTCTGAAGAATCATACTCAAAGATGTACTGACGTTGACTCTGAAGCAGCAGTACCATCGACTGTAGGGAGAAAATTAATACACAGTTACCAGCTTTCAGCACGTGACCTCTCAGGGCAGTAAAGAAAAGTTTACTGCAAAGGCATTAGTGTTAAATGAATCAAAAGAGAATGAGATGCATCTTGCACAAAGCTGTGCAAGAATGTTGTCAGATTGCTAGATGGCAGGATGTGCTACTTGGAAATCCACATGCTGACACTCCAGGAAAGTGCAGGTTAGAAATCTATTAGCTGCCCTCCCCCTAGTAGTACCTTTTTGTTTTAATTTTTTTCTGAGGGATGCAGAGGTGTTAGATAAATTACTTGATTTACTTTGCCACTAGCAGTTGTAATTCACAACTATTACTGTGAAATATGTGTGACAAAAAGCAGAGAATATTGGCTTTGGTTTGCTTAAAACAACAGGTTCAAAGAAGGGAAAAAATATGCAATTTTGAAGTATTTAAGGCACTTGTGATTGAAGGGTCTTAGTTGGGCTAAGTAAAAATGCTTTACCATATTTTCATTTAAAAAATAATGATTACAGATGAATTACCTGTTTCTACCTGAACCTTTTGTCACATTTAATGGTGCGTTTTGGTCTTCATTAAGGGCAATTCATCGTGTTCAGTTTATGCTATTATATGGCAGCCAACTGCTTCCAGGAACATATCAAAAGGCACAATCCATGAACAATGTATTTCCCATTAAACATTAGTCAAATTAGTTGACTAATTGAAAAATATGGAACTTTGAGACCAGGTACAGAAGGATTCTTTACAGCTGGAACATGTCAAATTGTAGATAATCTGTACATGTGTGTGTGTGTGTGTGTGTGTGTGTGTGTGTGTGTGTTAGTGTTACATACAGGGCTTAAAACGAAGCCGAGTAGTGCTCTGTCTCTTTGTAGCTGCTGTCAGCAGGCAAAACAACATCACTTACTTTTTCCAGATAGGTGTAGCTCCAAACCTTCCCATCAGCAAACATGCGCGATATGATCCTGCCTTGCTTATCCAGGTCTGTTCTCTCGCTCATGGCTCCGCGCTGCAGCCCAGCCAGGCGCCCATTGAAGAAGTAGGAGACGTTGACAGCAGCCAGGCCGCTGCTGGGCAGCCAGAGGAATGGGCGCCCGAGCTGGTCGTAGATGATCCGCAGGGTGAACTTCCGGTGATCATCATAGATTTTCTCTGTGCGGATGTTCCGGTCATAGTCAATGGACAGCAAATTCCTTCCATGCACCTATGGAGGGAACGGAGGCTGCGTTCAGTCAGCAGTGCCACTAGCCCCTATGGAGGAAAATGGCATGCGCATTGGAGACCTCAATTTCCCCACAGTTTAGAGAAGTGTAGCATCTCTTCCTACTAACTGGCTTCTGCTTTCTAGTTCTTGGATGTTTGAATATATAAGTTCAGGTGTTTCACTGGGATATTCCCCATCTCCCTGCAACATGGGAGCTGTCATCTTACAGCAAGGGGCTTCTCTTGTCACAACAGAAAGACATAACCTGGGGCCTAAAATGCAGTGCTAGCACTTGGCAGAGAAACTTCTTTTACATAAAAGCAGCTTTTCTACTTTTGCCATCAGTAGATCTTAACTTCTTCCCCTACTATGACTCCAAGAACAGAATAAATTACGATTTCATGTCTTCACTGAGGTTTAGCCATGTAGGCTCTGTAGCTGCTACACCCTGCTTATGAATTCATTCATTTTCTGTTTTCTCCATTTGCTTTCCGAATAGTCCATAGATCTCTCATTAATCCAGTCACTTGGGATGGGTTTCATTTCTTCTGATTAAAGATTCTGCTCATACAGGCTGGGAAAGATGGACTTAGTTTTGAGAAACAAACTAAATAATTAGGTTAAATGCTTTTATTTTTTTTTATTTATTTTTTTTTTTAGTTACGCATTTCCAATCAAATTATAACATGAAGTGCTTTGGGCCCAGATTTTTGGGGGTTTAGTTTTTAATAAAAGAGCAAAACAGAAACAAAGGAGCACAAGAACGCCAAATAGGGAGGCTGCTAGTGAGAGTGCTGTAAGAGGTACATAAATATATTCACTGCAGACTACGCCACAGAATTCAGGCTAATGCTGTGATCTGATAAAGCCTCTTAAGTAATTTAATTGTAGATGCATCATTAATAAAGTAGAAGTCTTTAAATTAAATATAATTTGAGAGCGACGACTATTTAAGAAGTATTCATCAGTTTGTGGGAATTTGTTCTTTGCAGCAGCTTTGATTAGTCCACATTTTCTCTTAGCCAGAATTAAACTGCACATCAAACAATATGTAAATTAACCCTGGGCCTTTCTCGGGGACATAAAAGTTATTCTGAGAGATTTTCCCTGCCAGGGGTGAACCCAATTCCCATCCCACCCAACTCTGCACGAATTCACTTAACAGAAAGCAGATTTAAAAGGAATACAATTTTGTGTTTGTAAAGAAATAATTATTTCAAATTATTGCTCATTATCCTAATTTTTCCCATTAATA
>JBCJKH010058260.1:0-10064 GCA_039877255.1 Loriculus beryllinus
CTGCATTGGGGTCGGGAGAATGGCTGCAACACATCCACATGTAACTTAGTGGGGCTTGGAGAGGTCCCCTGGTCCCTGGAGCATCCAGTGGTTCATGGTAAAGTGAAACTCAGAGCTGGAGCACCACTGAGAAAGAAAGAGGGCTCTGGGTTTTGCATGGACAGAGAGAAGGTGTAGAACAGGCAGAGACATCATTGTTACCAGTGGCTGCAGGGTCCTCCCCATCCCATAAAACCCTGTCAGAAAAGCATGGAAAGGGGCTGGGAGCAGCAAGTGGTAGGAGGAAAGTGCCAGAGCAGAGTCCAAGACACTCATTTGGGATGTACAGGAGTGCAGCTGGCCTGTGTCTGCCACATCCCCAACAGCTCCCCCAGAGCTAGGACTCAGACAGATTTAAATGTAAGGGATCTTGATTTTTATTGAAGATCTAACCCTACACTGGAGTCCTCTGGGAAATAAAACCAACAACCACAACACCCTTCCCTTTACAGCATGAGCAGGAGCTATGGCTTTGCATCCTTGAGCACATCATGGAGATGCTTTCCTACAGCCCCAGCTACTATTCTTGTCCCTGGGTTTCCACAGCTTCTTCCGGAGATGACAGTGTGGTGCCCAATTAACTCATCAGTCACAGCTCCATGAGCTTTGCTGGGTGCAAACTCTCAACTACATAAATAATAAATAGGAAAATTAACATCTTGTCTCTGTTTCTCTGCTCCTCTCAATTGCAAATTCATCTGGTGTAGGCATTAAGTGTATACACATGCACATGCACACACACACACGCGCATGGAGATGCTAAGTTCCTGCACCCCAGTTTGATTAATTCTGCATTTGGTGATGAGCTGAGTTTGTGGCAAGGTAGCACACACAAATAGAAAATAACATTGGCTTTAATAGACCTAATTTTCATTAATCTTGCTGCTTCTCTCTCAGCCTCACAAAAGAAAGGAACTGAGGTTAATCATTAATAAAGGAGTCTCCTTCACAGAGCTGGTGGGAGTTTGCAACAGGGCTGCATTGGTTATTTTCCATATTCCCCCATGGCTCAGTAGGAACAGACATTTAGTCCAAACTATATTACTTGGCTAACAAGATTTACAAGCGGTTTGAGATAATGCAGTCATTTCCAAAATGAAAGAAAGGCATTCTCTAAAAAGTAAAGCTGGGAGGGAGCTGGGGGCTCATCTTCTCAAAATCCATTATGTGCAGCCTGGGTTTTGTGTGTGTCTGTGTTGGTTTCAGACTATGAAGACTGAATTAAAGGCCAGCTCTGTATATTTACCACTAGTCTTTATCTGCAGCATCATTTTTCATCTTCATCTGGAGCGTCATTTTTCATCTTCATCTGGATTTTTTTCCCTCTCTTTGCCTCCCATGAATCTTACACAAACAAACAACAAAATCTAATCAGGCTTCCCAGCCTCGCTTCATCGCTGCTGTGTTTTACCCCATACAGCCTTTGCCTGTCAGCAGCAATGCAAGAGAAGAGCATGTATCAATTCAAACAGGAATGCTTAGCTAATGCAATAACGCTCTCACAGGCGGATGCCTGCTTTGCTGTGTGTCAGATCCCCAGAGATCGTGCCTGCTCCTTATTCACCTGACCTGTGGAGTAATGTGGTTAGCTGTCCAAAATGATTGATGGTCATCGAATCACAGAACTCAGGGATGGAAAAACAAACTGCATCATACTGCTGTCTACCACCTCATCCCTGTATGCATCCATGCAAGTACACACAAGCCCCCTGCTGCCGTTGCAGGATCTCTCCTGCAGAAAAGAAAGGGCTGAGTACAGCTGGGTTTTAAATTACGATGGGGAGAATCCAGGTCTCCCTGGGAGTCTGTGAGCTACCCAGGCAGATGTCCCCCACTGTACTGACAGTCCTTCCTTCTCAAATGACTGTTTTCAGTTGCTCCATCATCCTTGCTATACATCCTGTTGAGTTCTCTGCCAGGAAGAAACCTTGTCCCAGCTCCACCAATCCCTGCACACACATTTCTGCTATTTTACTACTAACAAATCCCTCAGGCTTTTCCCCTTGTCCATGGTCCTCCTGTGGCTGTGCCCTGTTGAGGTTTTACTGCAGAGAGATGAGGAAATGCAGGTGGCCACGGTGGAAGGGGCAGGATGGCCAAGGCAGAGGACCATGCACTGAGGTGTGGCTGGAGAAGCAGAGGGAAGATGAAGAGAGCAAACCATTCTCCCTCCCAAAAAAGGAAGGTGGCATGTTAGAAATCCCACATGGCTTTAAAGACAAATTCACTTCATCCACTTCATTTGCCAGGTTTCACGTGCGCAACAAGGTCTGGTAAGTAGACAGGATGTTTAATATTAAATTTGCTATTTATTATTTACACAGCAAAAAGCGCATGCTAAGGAGCTCTTCCAAGGCAGACGCACTGAGCCTGGCCTCAAAAAACCTTCCTTGCTCCTCCCAGCAAGGCCAAGAGAACAAACTCTTTAAAAGTCTGGGAATACATCCACCGACAGCATGGGTGTATGGGGGCCATAGTGATGCAGTGGAGCATTGAAACAGGACAATGTTGTACACCAAAGAAAAGGGGAGAGTGAGGCTAGGTTGGGAGCTCAGCAATCCAGGGTGTGAGCACAGGGGGACTTTCTCTGGGGCTCCGGATAATGAGTGTGGAGGGACAAGACTGTAAGGCTGCAGGAAGGGATTCTGGCCAGAGATGATGGGGAAAAGATCCAGATCTCTTTGGAAATCCCTCTCGTTTCAAGTGGTTACACGATAGTGCTGGGTTGCCAATGAAGTATAAGAGATGTTAAAGCTAAGGGTACCTGCAAAAGCCCAAAGCCCATGCAACATTGCTTTGACAGAAAAAAAGCACATTTCTCTTAACTG
Organism: Loriculus beryllinus; assembly: GCA_039877255.1. Taxonomy (NCBI): domain Eukaryota; kingdom Metazoa; phylum Chordata; class Aves; order Psittaciformes; family Psittacidae; genus Loriculus; species Loriculus beryllinus. The sequence continues at coordinate 2,868 of JBCJKH010058260.1, forward strand.
GTTAACATTCAGACTCTGGCTAAATTTATAGCAGCCTACAGTAAAGCCAGTGGCCAGCTAACATTGCTGTCTGCCCAACATCCTTCACCACCCTTATGCTTCTGCTGGGAGCACAGGATGGCTCCTTCCTACTGTGACAGCTTTTTCTCCTGGGGTGCCAATGCCTGGCAGCCCCAAACCCAGCCCTGCTGTGTCCAAAACCATGCTGCAGCTCAGGGCCAGGCAAGCACGTTGCCCACCCTCCATACCCTTGAAAGTCCTGAGCGCTTTATATTGGAGATGTTGGTAGCAGGAATCATCTTCTAAACCTCCTGGGTTATGCCACCAGCAAGGTTTGTCTCCTGGCATGCCACCGAGATGGCTGTGACATAAAATGGTCACGATGGCTTCGAGTGGGTTTCGTGTTGATGCATTCCAAGTACCTCACTGCCTGCTTCCCAGGCACAGGAACTGTATAGGAGGCATAACGTTTTTAAGAAAGCAGCTGTGATATTCTCCCCTTGCACAGAGCAGTTTTCTGGCAACTTCTGAAGAGAAAAAAATAGCAGCAACAGCCAGCACACAGTGTAAGAGACTTTGAGCTCATGACACTGAGCCAAAGTTTGACACTTTCATGTCAGCGCTTCTCTCATGTAACTTCCATCAGACTCTTCTCCAGCACTTCAGAGCTTTTCATTCCTTCACAGGATTGTATTTGTTGATGCGAAAATGTAAATCACAGCTCCAGAAAACACATCTAAAACCCTATTGCACCCAAATACCTTGCAGATCAGACAGAGGCTGTGCTTCCTCATGACCAATGCATGTGTGCTAAGCCTCAAACCACAGACAGATAGCTGAGGAAAATTCCTGACCCAAATCCCACAATGCTGAAAATGTCTATATATATATATGGTGGAAGCCCACACCTTTTAGCTTCCAGATACCTTGTGGTTTGCACAATGTATGTCAAAACTGCTGATAGGTAGGGGTGTGTTTCAGTGGGCCAGCAGAAGCAGCCCACGGGTCAGTGATGGAAGCAGCAGCAGGCAGAACACCGTCCTCAGACAAGCACTGTCATCAGACAGCGTAAGATATCATAAAAGTAATAAGCAACAGCAGCAGTCTACAAAGTGGTTTATGAAGGACTTGATGAGTAACTCAGCTGAGCCTCTGGATTACACACAAGACAAATCATTTAATTTCTGTCCTTAGGCAGCAGCCCATCCGCAGTGTGCAAGGAATATCCCTGCTCCTCACATTTCAGGGGCTTCAGATAAAAGGGTGAGAATAGCTATTACAATATGGCAACACAAGTAAAATTTTTCACTTAGTCCTGAAAAAAATGAGTGGTTCTCCATGCCTGATTCCTATAACTGGGGAGTATTTGATATGCACAGATGTGCAAAGCTCTAAATGGACACAGAACTGTGAAAAGTTAATGAGCAGGCTGTGCTGGCTGATAGCTGTCCCCAAGTTCAAAACGGGTTGGCCGGAGGCACTGACTTGTACCTTATAAAGCTGCACTGATTTCTTCCCTGTGCAATACTGTTGAAATTCGGGATCAAAGTATTCTGCAAGCATGGTGAACCTGCATGCTGTCAGGTGAGGAAGCTACAAGCACCCACTTCTCTGACCCCATCCAGCCATCACCCCTGACGCATCAGTCCTGATTCCTCAGCAAAGCCTCCCTGGCTGTCAGCCCAGGGGTGTCTTACTGCTTCAGCTTCCTTAATCTCCCAGGATTTTTTCCCAGGATGTCTCCATTCTGAATTCTCATGAAGGGTCCCTGAGTAACCTATTTTGTACTTGGAATTGCATGAATCATGCAGAGACACAGACAAGTCAACAAATAACTTGCTTTGTTCTCCCGAGGGATTTGAGTCAGCATCTTTGGAAGTGTTTCCTCTACTTGCAACAGGGAAAGTTCTGCTGCTCATTGAGAACTGTGTGCAGGACACATTACATCTCAGGCAAATAGCTTCTTGCAGCTTCATCTGCAAATGCACAGCGAAGCTGATGTGACCAAAACGCACTTGGCTCCTAGCAGAGCACTCCTACAATCAGACTCACAATGAGCTGTGTGCATTCACCTGGGATCAACAGGTCCCTGGGACTTTAGCCCTGAAAGACCCATTCCTCTGCTTGCACAGAGTATTGTGAAGGTCCTGGCTGGAAAGAAGCAAGTTCCTGCAGTCTGAGCCTACCACCTGGCTAAGAGACACCTGAGGGGAAAGATGAACCTCTACTAGGAATGGCATCTGTAGTTCCAAGTCACACAGATGAGACCAAGCATTTGGAGTGTAACACCCCCAAATATTGCTCAACAAAGCAAACTTAATTAGTTGGGCGATATGGTCTAACAGAAGGTGTCTCTGCAAATGGCAGGGGGATTGGAAGTAGATGATCTTAAGGTCCTTTCCAACCCCAACCATTCTGTGATTCTATGATTCTAATTGCATTTGCCACAAAACACACAGGGATGTTGATCTTGCCAGGAGAACTGGGGTATTCCTGGGGGGTGTTGAGTTTGGGGTACATGTGAAGCTCACTCGCTAGTGAAGCCCAGGCTATGCTACATGGAGGCCCACAGACACTCTTCCTTTCCCCTTGTGTGATGGGTGGGTGAGCAGTTCCCATTCCTGGGCATGGGCTCTGTCTGAGCTGAGCTGCAGGGGCTGGGGGAGCAGCCAAGCATGTGCTAGCTTATCCCTTTGGTCTCCTCCCTCCACTCTGTGCTCATGTGTGCCTGCAAAAGCACCCAGATGGGATTTGGCATCTCTGACATGCCTCAGGCATGGGGACGGCAGGTCCCTGCTCACCCAAAGGAGAGCTATTCCCCAAAACTCATCTGTCTCTCACATAGCGCTGTGCTGCTCCATGTAGCACAGACGACATCCTTCGGCCCCCTCAAGCTCATGTGGCTCACGCTCAGCAGCAGCAGGCAGGCTTTTGGCTGCAGATTTCACCAGTAGCCCCAAAGTGGAGCTCTCCATACCAAGATACTTCAAGGCAGCCTCACTGTTCCAGAGCCTTTTGCTCTAGATGATTCAGCATTACCCAGAGCTCATTTTAAACATTAAAGGGTTGGTTTTCACGATGCCACAAAGAGCCATCACCTTGCTGCTAAAGGAGAAGGGGCTGTTATGAAGGAGGACAAAATTGCCTGGGAGCTCCTGGTAAAAAAAGTAACTTCACCCCCCCAGCACCCCTGGTTTGCCATTGTTCCTGGCTGGTTGCAGGCAGGAGCCTCTGCAGGTCATGAAGTGTGGGAGAGGGCTGTGCAGAGCTTGTGCTGTAGCTGACATTTCCAAGCAGAGTTGTGTCAGCATGGCTGGCTGGGTGTGAGATCAGGAGCACACTGAGCTGTACCTAGGGAGCAGTCTGACTTCCCAGATCATAACAGCACAGTCCAGCCTTCCCTCCAAACACACGACCATGAGACATCCGTGTTTTGCTGCCTTCATCCACCAGCTTAAAAACAAGGACTCACATCCCTAATGGTGAAGAACAAGGCACAAACAGTTCCCCTTCACCTGAGAACCCCAAAGCTAATCATGGAGGTGTGCAAACCCTGCTTTATCCTGCTCTGCAGCTGGTGGTTTGTCAGTAAGGCAAGGGGAACAAACCCTTTCTGGCTGAAAAACGACTTTCAAGAAGGCTGTGGCGAGGGAGAGTGTTTCTATTCTGAGCCACATCTCCCAAGGTCTCCAGCACCCGGCTGCTTTCCCAGAACTTGCTTTAATTTCTCAGGAATGAAGGGAGGGAGGGGCAGGCCACCGAGACCCCCTTTTCAGGGGACTGCCTTTTGGCACCATGGCAGTGGGCTCTCAGCTTCAAGGTGTTTGCAGGGAGGCAGGGGCACACAAGCATGCCAGAGCGCTGCGGGTGCTGCTGTTTGCTCAGTGAGGTACACTTCATCCTGCACCACCAAACACCAAACATGTCAGGAGCGCCAATTCTCTTTATTTTCTAATTTATTCTCCCAAGCTAAGATGTTGGCTGGTTTGTTCCAGTGTAAATTCTCTCCAAGGCAGGTTCGGAGACTATCCCAGTTTCCACCAGCTGGGTAATAAACCAGGATAATAATGTGTTGCGGCAGAACAATTAGCATAGGGAAAGGAAAGCAGAGCGAGGGAATGAGCATGAATGAGAGCTGGCATAAGCCACCATGTCTGCAGTGATTTATTTTCAATTTCACTTATTAAAACCTCTCTGGGTACAGATTGCCTTTCCGCACTTTGTCTTTGTTATTGCTCCACATTGAGATTGGGTGACAAGGGTGTGTTGATCAGCTAACTGGAAGCCTGGCTAATTTCCCTGGTGTTTCCTCGGTGGTGTGATGAAACCACTGCCCCAGAGAGCATCAGCAGCCATGCCAGGCAAAGCCCTTGCTTTTCCTGAGGCAGGTCTGGGCTGCAGTATCATGAAACACAAGATCACCTTTGAGGTGATCTCCATTTGCACTGGCACTCACAGGTCAAGGAAACAGTGGGCAAACATATTTCTCCTCTCTCCAGATCAGGATCAGCGACAGGAGGATACAGGTGGACCCCTGTGTCTTGCTGCTTCAGGTATAGCAAAGGGGGCTGCCAGGACCATGGACAAACCAGGCTCTAGAAAGACCTCTGCCCAACATGAAAACTGCCCAACCAGGAGCAAACCCACATCGTCTGCCTATAAGCCTTTGCCCTGACTAAGAGGCTGGTGCCAGCATGGACCCGGGGCCAGCAGGATGGCCTGTTCTCATGGAGTCCCAGGGTGGTTACTCCAGGATGATCACTTGAGACATTACAGCCCTCATGTGAGCTGAGGGTTGATGTTGCACAGATTTTTGCTCCACTTAAGACCCCTATTTCAGTACTGCAGAAGAAACAAGTGTTTGCTACAGTGCTACTAGCACTGCTTCCATCTTTTCAGAACAGGGTATGGGATGCCTAGTACATCTCCCACCAGTCACAGTCATACCCTGGTCTTCAGCATTTCCTTGAGTCATACTTGGCAGACACCAGGGCTTGCTCTGTGTTGGAGGCAATTCAAGGCAAGGACACTTTACAGAGCCAGATGTTAGAGTGGTCAAATCTGTCTTTCCCATAGAAAAACAAATTGTGTCAGAGATGTGCATCTTGACCCCTCACTAGTGGAGAGCCTTCGCATCAGCCAGCATGGGGGTCTGTTTGAGTGGGAAGCAAAAAGCAGAGAGGGAGTTTCTCCCTCTCGCACTGATGAAGACCATGAATATCGCCCATGCAGGTGGCAAGCCGCCAGTGACTCCCAAACATGCTGTGGTCTGGACCATGCTCAAGAAAGCATCCCGTCGCATTAATAGCTTCATCAAATCAATCAGCTTTTTTTCTGTCCTGCTTTTAGGTCACCAAAGAGTTGAGGGCTTGTGCTGCTCCAAAGGGATTGAATTTCTTCCACAACAGTTTTGCATCCACCTCTTGTCCCCAGCTTGCTCATGTCTTCCACATCCCCTAAGGGTTTATGAGACCTCATCAGCCAATTCAAAGGTGTTCATGGCCAGATCCAGCAGCATCTGCCATCTTGCATTTCGGACTCTGAATGAGACATACTGCAGCAAAACCAAATAAAGGGCACTGGTTTCACAAGTCCAAGTCTTCTCTGGATAAATTGAGAAACGCTTCACATGCTAAACTAAGATCCATGCATCTGTCTTCAGTGCCTTGCACAAGGAATTATGGCTGCCTCATCCACACAATTTAAAGTTGCAGTCAGGTCAGAAAGATCACAAAGCTGTATTTGCTTTCTGACAGATGTATGGGTTTATCACATCCTCTCCCTTGAATATGTATGCCCTTGAGTTTATACACACTCAAGGTGTCTCTGGGCAAAACTCTGAGAACGTGACTGAGAGAAGATCCAGGCCTTTTCCCAGACAGTTAAGCTTTCTATCCAAGCATAGCAGGATTGATAGCACAAGGCATGCTGGAAAACAGCTTTCCTCACTCTTGCATTACACCAGTTTGGGTCTAATTTGCCCTGGCTGCCAGCTGCTAACACAAGTAATGTAGGCAGACATGTTCTTAGAGTGCTCTCTTTGCTCATGCATACTGGGCTATATGGTTGCACACAATGATTGTGCATCTAAAATTATGGCAGCTGATAAACTGAAGGCAGAAAAGGAAGTCAGAGCTCAAGTAAAAGTCTGCCAAGTTTCTAATAAAATTCAAAACACAGCAGTATTTAAGAGCGTACATGAAGCCAGCATTTGTCTGTGTTTCAGTCTGCCTTGAAATCCCCTGAGCAATCAACCCACGTGGATGAAGCTTAAGGAATGGAAAAATCAGTCACTTCCATTTCTCATGTCTTTTTTAGTCTGCAAAGTACAATATGCAGTGGGAAAATGAGATCTAAACCACTTACTCGGCAACAAAAGCAATTTTGATTGTTTTCAACAAGAGAAAACCAATGATACCTTTTCCTAAGGCCTCTTATGACACAATCTATGGATACTTGACCAATTACCTAACCTCAATTACGAAAGTTTCTCAGAAAAGTGCACTTTTTCACTAGCTCCCCAAATGATCCTTTAGTTCCATTGTCCATGGGCATGTGTTGTGATCCAACAGGCTTGTTCACAAGTCTAAGTAATAGAGAAATTACTTCCTCCCACTATTTCTAGCTATTTAAGTACTGCACTCCCAAGCACAGATTTTTAGACAGGTCTTGTTTAATATCCAAAAGAGAAGATGCCCCTGGGCATTTGTGTTGGGTCTGGGGTTGTGTTCTCCATGTCCTACAGAGAAGGTATGGAGATCCCAGAGTTTAAGGTCCCTGTTCCCTTCAGCCTTGCAATGAAGAGAGTTTCTCTATGGTGGAAGACACGCATGAACAGTCAGGAGGAAGGTGAGGGTAACATTTATCTCTTGGATATCACTCTGTCAGCACATCCATGTGCTCTGAGCTAAGCCTGGAAGGAGAGTGCAAATGTGAAACCCTGGTGGTTTCCAGTTTTGCAAACACCTCAGCAAGAATATATCTCTCAAGTCCAAGTGAGGAAGACAGAGCTGCTCTCTCCAGCATAACCAGTGTCTCTGCAGGCATTGCTGTGGTGGGAGCTGGGCCAGCATGGGTCAGAGGGCCACCTACAGAATTTGCTGTGGTGCCACGGACCTCATTGGTACAGGAGAGCAAGTGCAGTGGGAAGGGCCAGTCTGGCACAGGGCATCTACAGAAGTATCCTAAGATGTTATC
>JBCJKH010058261.1:0-11343 GCA_039877255.1 Loriculus beryllinus
TGGCATGGTTTAGTGTGAGGTGTCCCTGCTTATGGCAGGGGGGTTGGAACTAGATGATCTTAAGGTCCTTTGCAACCTAACTATTGTATGATTCTATGATACCACAAGTATAGGTGAAGGAGTTCATTTTAACAATAGCTTAAAGTAGCAGTTGTTGTTCTAAAGGCAGTTGTCTATAGAAATTTAAAGACATAATTATTGAAGTTACCTTTAAGTTTTAGGCATTCTTTGCTATATGTTTTCTAGGAAAAATATGTTTCTTTTCTTCCCATCTCCACTAGAATCCTTTAATTTGGTTTGCTTGTTTTCAAGAAAGAAAGGAAGAAATCATTTTGTATAATTTTTTCTACACAGTCTATAGTTAATGGTCTTTTCAACAGAAATAAATTGATCATTTAAAAAAAAAAAAAAAAAAAAAGGAAGTGCCTATACCAGAAAGTTTTGACAAGTTAAAGAATTTGGAAAGCAAGTTTTTAATTATTGTACTTTTTTTTGCAATGATCATCTTAGTTGTTGAATATAAGTGAAAAAAAGTAAAACATTCAGAGAGAAAATTATGTTTGGAGTTGATTGTTGCATGAATACATTTGTCCTGTACTTGAAATAACAGTACCTTTTCTTCTATAATGGGGTACGATTTCTTCAAACAGCTTAATCTTATTATGCAAACAAGTATACATTTTACTGAAATGTTTACTCTAGAGTTAAACATTCATATGTTCAGTCACATGTGGCAAGAAAAAACAAATCTGTTTTTTTTGTGATCTAGCAAGTGCCCCAGCCTCACCTCGGGAAATGATCAGCCTAAAAGAAAGAAAAACAGACTATGAATCAACTGGAACAAATGCCACTTACCATGGAAATAAGGGGGAACACACTTCCAGGAAAGACACCATGACAGGTGAGTTTATGCTTGCATTGCATATGTAAAAATCAGCTGTGGTAGACCACTGATTGTATAGGCTTAGCTGGGTTTGCTGAATAAGTACTGGATCCTAATGAATAGAATGGTATGTGAAAATGATTTGCGAGGACCATGTTTCTTCAGAGAAGGCTATAAAATCGGATTTCTATTTCTTTGTAACTTTACATTTTCATTTCAGAAGGAAGTTGGTAGATCACTTTGAATTAACTAGTGTTGTTTCTGCAAGCACGACAATGGTTGAGCATGTGCCCTAACATCTGTCTTTGACAGGGAATGGCTTTCCAGGGCCAGTTAGCTTATTTTACATATCAGTCATCCCTAGGAAATGTGGTGGTGTTTGTGAATTCTGTGTTACTTTCCCAGCTGGGCTGATTTAAACGCAACACTTTTCTTTCTGTGTGTTATGGCATCTATTGCAGGTTTCACTGAAGGCCTCTCCCCCCTGGTGAGCTCATTAACTTGTCAGCATTTCAGTAATTACAGAATTTTGAGTGCTTTGCCCAGTACTGCACCTCTTAATTAATTCTCTTGAAAAATACATATTGGTCTCCATCACCATTGCACAGGCGTATATAACCTTTACTGAACGTGTTGTTACACTTACTTAGTACTGAACATCGTGGTGTCCTCTTCTCCAAATGCAGTGAGGAGTCAGTCTGCACATTCTGAATGGCTGTTACTGTCCCCTATGCCCTCTGTAGAAGTCTTACTCACAGGATGTCAGAATGGGGGGTCTCTGGGTTCCTGAGCTCACTGGGGACATCAGGAACATGCTGCCTCAGAATCAAGCCACCAGTACTAGTTTTCAAGACCATATTCAGGATATGATGATAGTCATACTGCATCTACTGCGTTATTCACTGCTGCGTAATCAAAACCTAAAGGCCAGCCATTGTGTAAAAATGCAGTATGGAACATGAATTAGCATGAAAGTGAAAACATGAAGATGAAGAATAACAAGAGCGCTGAAATTAAGAGTCTCCTGAATGACATCTATGTGAGATTGCAGCAGATTCAGTCAAGGTACTACATTTTATATATCTGTGATATTTTGAGTGTTTTATAGTCATTGCACAAGGTGTTTCTCTAAAGCACTTCAGTGGTCCTTATTTGTGTGATTGTGAAGGACAGGACTGTGTTTCTTTCAGTACTTTGTCAAGGACCCATGAAGAGGGAATCTCAGGAGTAAGAACAGAAGGCTGAAAAGGCAGAAACACTAGCATTTTGTTCTAGCTGTATCTGCAAATTCAGACTACCAGATTATATTAGAAGGTTCACTCAAAAAGAAGTGTTCCCATATGGAAAACCTGTGTTTACTTGCAGATAGTCTTGTCTTTTGCCACACATTAAAAAAAAATAGTTTCCTTTTTCCCCAACCCATTTTATTTTGTCTTTTACTACAGTGCTTTTCTTCTCCCATTCCTGTTTCCCTTGTTTCCTTTATCTTTCAATATACTTTTTTGGAGTGTGAGCTTTGTACTTCCCCTGCAGCCTTTGCTCCACTTTGAATTTTGCATCATGTTTTTCTTTAGTATCTGCCTGTGTTTGTCTGTTCTTACTGATCTTTTGGGTGGGCTTTTAGTCAGGAAACTCAAAAGACTCAGCATCATGCTCAGCTGTTGACTGTTTTTCCAGCTACTGAGCTCAGTGGGAAAAATGAAAACCAAAATCAAGTTGGAAAAGGCAATAATATTTCACAATCACACATGAACATTGTACAAATTAATGTGGAGTTAACAAATCATTTTCTCTTTCTTTCAGATCACCAAATCTCTGCTGATTTGCTCTAAGTTCAAATTAAGAACCGTTCTAAGAACAAAAGAAAATGACAAAAGGAGTCTTGTGTGTCAACATTCAACATGAAATTTGTGTAACATATTTATAGCTCACCAAATAATAAATACTTCATTAAAGAACGATATTAAATCAGTATTTGTAATTTCAATTGTGAGACAGTTTGGCTTTATTTGAATGGTCTAATATAAGTTCATGTAGCAAGTTCATTGCAATCTCTGTATTTCATTTTGTGGATCAGACAGTGCTTTGCAGCTAATGCATCTGTGGAATCTATGGGATAAATGTTTTTTCGGGTTCCACCTGATGTATGCATATTTTGAGCTGCTCTTGTATTGTGTGCCAAGCTGATGTATCACACAAAGCTTTCTTGGACTTACAGGTTTACACAGAATGTAAAGCCACAACTGTAGTTCCCATTTATCCATGACTGTCTCCATGTTCTTCTCCAAAGCTCTTCACAGTTTATAGTTCAGAAATTTTACAACCTCTTGGTTGAGACTGAAATAAAGGGGTTTTGATGGATTTTTGAAATAGAATATTGGCTTCTCGCCATTGTGGGGAGTTGTTAGGAAACCTTTGGGGAAAATGGAGAATCTATGAAGTAAACAGTGTGGCTGAAGATAATAACTTACATCAGTTTCACAAGGACAACTAAAAAAAAAGGAACGATATCAAAGTTCTCATTGCCCTCTTCACAGGTTTATGATGTCTTTTATATTTACTGTCCATCTCTTCTCTGTAGAAAATAATAACCAATAATAAAATTTTATCACCTAAAGTGTATTTTTAAGACAAAACCTATTACATTTCTTTAAAAAAAAAAAAAAACAAAAAACAAAAAAAACACCCAACAACAAAAAAAACCAAAACCCCAGAAACTTTAGTGCAGGTGATAACATTAATTATGTGATGATGTTTTCCTTCAGAACAGGGAAGATAAGGCTACTGTATACTGTCATGGGACCCCTATTCTAAAGTTTCTTTTACTGTGTTAATTCTCTCACTGAAGTAATCTGTGCATCGCAGACTGCACCCTGTATTTTCACTTTCACCAGCAGAAACATATTCTGATTAATTTATTTGCTTTTGGTTTTAAAGAATCAGCCCTCTGTACTTTTGGTTTTTAAACTTGCTTTCAAGTCCACACATACAGAACGCAACCAAACACCATCATCTTTTACAATAGCTACAAATACTAAGGCTACTCATTATTACTTTTAAGAAACCATAATACACTGTAATCTTTTCTCATGCCCTTACCTCATCTTTCACCATGCAGGAAGGTGGCAGTGGCAGTGACAGGTAATGATCTGTGGTAGCTGAGATTTGTGAGGCATAGAAGCATTTTGCTTTACTGTCTTGAACTAAACTTTAGAAAATGGAGTCCTGCTGCTTCTGGCAGAAAAAGCAGGTTACGTGATACCAGAGGAAGACCGCTATATGTCTAGCTGAGTGTTCGTTTCTTACTGTCAGTCTGTGTTTCTGAGGGAGAAAGGCTAGCCTTTTGCTATTTCAAAGCATCTGTAAATGTGTTCAGAATAAGTACTTGAAAGAACTGAAAGCTGAATGTTAAACCACGAATCAAGTGACTGGGGTATATGAGGACAGTTTTGGTCAGAGATACCTTTGTCACATAAACCGCAGTGTGACATAATTTTGAAGGCTGTTGTCAGCTTTGCAGAAAACTGCTATGGGGAACTGTATGATCTTTTTGTTTAACCAGTATCACCTTGAAAACTAAACGGGGGAAAAAAGAAGGTATTTTTCTGTAATGTTCTTTATGAAATATGACCACGAAATATTGCAGGTTGATCACGGTACTCATTTTAGAACCTTCACAATTTTGCTTTGTAAAAGTTGCTGCTTCAATAGTATCACATACTGATGTTTAGGTACTGCATAAAATACGCTCATCACTCCCCAACTCTTTTCATCTGTAATCACAATCCTCGCATCTCTGTAAGGAAGTGTGGCTGCTGGAAAGTCTCCATCTTATTCTTTGTACCCCTTCCTCTTCTCTTGCCGTGTTTTAAAGAAGAACATTATTTCCATAATGTTTCTTTCTCCCTGTTTGAAAAATTTACTATGATAGTTCATATACAGTATTAACAGGAAAAATCAGATTGTAACCACACAATGTCTGTCCATTCAGCTAGCTCATCCTCTCCCTTTTTTCTCTTATATTTGCCCTCTGCTTTTGGACAGCAAGAGTCAACTGCTCACTGAAGCATGGCAGAGCAGGAATGGAGTTCCCAGGGATGCTGCCTGAGTGTTCAGAAGCAGGTACTGTAGGGGGCTGCTTGCACTGCTAGCAGCTGCATGGCTTGACTTGAATTCCCTCCAGAGAGAATTATCTCAGCCTTCCAGTAAGACTAAGTCAAGATTTGAACTCTTGGCATTCATTTCCGAGTATTTGATATGTCATTGGTTTTATTACATTAAGAAAATAATGCTACCTTTTTGATTATATTTTTCATTTTAAACTCCTGAATTTGTACTTATCACTGATTTCACATGCAGTGAAATCAGCAGCACAGACCTTGCAGCTATTTTCATAAGCTGATACTATCTATTTTCCATTGCAGAATATGTGATCTGGGAGACCTTAAGTCTTCAGTCTGGCATGTGACAGTATATCAGTGCAGATGTCACAGTAGTGAATTGGACAGCTATGCACCAACTGTAGACTATTTCTGGTTTTATAAGAGTCATGGCTATTTGCTGTTAGTGGCACATTGTGTACAATATGCCTTTTTACATACCTGTAAAAAGATGGAAAGGTTATGATGCTCCTTAAAGTCTCTCTGATTGCCTGTAGGAACAGCATATAAATTAATTAGCATGTGTCCAGTTTGCTATTTTTCATAAGATTCTTCATAAACCCCTCAGATATTGCACCTTATACCAGTCTTTTGTTCTTGACATCAACCAACCATGAGTAGTATTGTCCCATCTGATCAAGCCCAACTAAAATCTTGCTTGCAGGAAACTTCAGCCCTGTTTATCTTGACATTCATATACATGAAAACAAAATGGTTACAGGAAGTTCTTCCTAGGTTTGTGAGATTCCAACACATTGAAAATCACTTTCATCTTTTTCAAGAAGTAGCACTTCACAAAATGGTTAGCAGAAATGCTAATTCTGAGAATCTTTGGATCTTGAGAAGAGGAATTTGTATAACCCAGCTTCTTGCACTTTGTGAGGCAGGCAAAAAGCTCAGAAACAGCATAAAAAGAAGATGGTATCAAGGGAAGATCTGGCAGTTGTACTACTGAGAGTCATGCCATCGTGAAGTGCGCCATAAATAGCAATGCTGATGCAGACTCCTCTAATACCAAACACTGCCATCAGGAGGGGGATTTTTTAACTCTAAAGCAGAGGATGCTGCTGGAATAATTAAATAAATAAATAAATACCCAAACACTGAAATAAGTCTCACACACCACTCAGGTTAGGTGACAGAATGCAGCCTGAACAGAGAGAACCTCTGCAGATCGAGCTTTCGGCACTAACATAAGACAAACTGATCAAGCACTTCTCATGTCCACCTGTTACCATCTAGTAGCACAGAGGTGCAGGTAAAGACCATCCAGCATCTGTTACCAGAGTTCGTATTCTTCCTGCTTCAAAGAAAAGATCCTGCTGCACTCCAGAGCTTTTCTCCATTTCCTATACAAGACTATGCACTGTCTCAGTAGCTGCATCCAGCTCTTCAACAAGAAGTTTTTCACACCTATTAATGGTTATGAAGTGAAATGTCTTTTTTTTTTCCAGCTGTTAGGGCTCATCACCCTACCATATAATCCCTGTCTTTATTCTGTTCCAAGAACACGCTTGAGATATTTAAGAACATGATCTGAAATCTGTAAAACAGCAACATGAAGCAGAGGGAAGCATTTGTACATGCTGGGATCCATGCTAGCAGGTTGACAAAGGAAGAAAGAGTGGTTTCTTCTTAGCAATGTGGCTACCATGGATCCCATACTCAGCTTTCAGCTCTGATGCTTAGTCCTCACTACGCAAGTTTTTGAGCTGTGTAGGTATTAAAAGCAACACTTCGGTGCCTTCAGGTTTTGTACCATTACACAGGGACCTTTGAGGAGTCATGTGCCGAACGTGTTTCATCTCCAGTGATGACTGATTCACAACTACTCAGCTTTTTCTTTTAGGCATGTACTTGTTTGAGAGTCCTCATGACAGTATGAAATCATTAATTCTCATGTCTAGAAAGTTAATAACATGCCTGGTAAGAATGATGTGCAGCAGCTACACACACACACAAAAAATACTGCCGTCTTTCAAATACTACACTTTCAAATACGAGAAATAACTACAATCTTCTAGTTTGACCAGCAAATTAAGCTTCAGCTAGATAGTCAAATCAATGTGATCAGTAAAGTCAGCTTTGCAGGGAAGAGCCTTAGCTTTTCATGGGGTTTTGGAGGGTAGAGTGGGAAAGAATGGGTTATTTTGAAAACTGTGTTATCCTTGTCTTTAGAATTACTTCTGCTTTCAAATTCGTAGCTCAGTTTGCTCCATGCATTTTACAGGTGGGACATCTGAGAAGAAAGTAGCAGCAATTCATGAGTTTCAGACTGTCTTGGCCAGACCTCTTCAGTATAACTACATACAGCTTTCTTTTCTTTTTGCGTAACTCATTTTCAGTTGCATTTAATCACTTTTTCCGTGAATAATTTTATGATACCATAGGATAAATAATCCACATCATCCAGCTGAGGTGAAAGGACTGAAATGTTTCTTAATGTTTACAACTGTTCCCTGTTCAGTGTATGTGTGATATAAAATCCCATATGTAACCTGATATACATTACCAAATACTAGCTGTATATTTTGTTATTTATTGAAGTTATTTTGTTGCTTTATATGTGAAATGCACAAGATTGGTATAAACATGATATAGCACCTGTTTAGAAGTGCATACCATGTACATGCATGTACAACAAAGCAAAAATTATGACTGTATAGTGGGAGGAAGAAAAAACAGAAATCTGCAAATATTTTTTAAGATTTTTGTGGTGGGGGACAGGTATTTAATGAAGCTGTAAAAATTCATTTTGAGGCCAAAGAAGTATGTTTGGTAAACCTACTTTTTTCTTCCTTTTTCCCCTCTCCAGCTCAGAACACTGGAATCTCAACTTTGTACAGGAATTCTTATGGTGCACCTGCTGAAGATATCAAACATAACCAGGTAGGTAGAGAGACAAAAATGCTACAGTTCCAATGTAACATCTTATATGGAAATGAAGAAAAATATCAGAAAGATTGGTAAATCTGGATTAGAGGAACTGAGTCACCCACTTGCACAAATGCTAGCAATTCCACTGGCTTCAAAGAAGCTATATTCCTTATGCTAATGGATAATTTCAGTTAAATTTAAAAAATGTCCAACAGGTTATGATAGCATATGCAGAAAAATTATTTAAGGTGTTTAAGCCTGTGGTTCAGAGTCAAGGCAAGTGGGGCTTGGGACCTGAATACCTTTAAAGTTCTGGATAGATGCCACATCCCTAGAAACATTCAGAGCCAAGTTGGATGGGGCTCTCAGTAACCTGATCTAGTTGAAGACGTCCCTGCTCACAGAAAAAGACCTGTTGCACTATGGACGTGTATGGCAATCATATGTCTGCAATTTCCAGTATATTATTTCTTTGGTCCCTGGAATCAGACATTTTTCTGCATGCACAGACTTCTGTTTCATCATTACATGTAGTGCTACTTTATCCTTAAATTACAACTCCTTAATAGTTTTACAACTTCCCTATGTAATATGCATAAGTCTCAGTACTTTTATCTAAAATGAGGCTAAAAACATTTAAGAAAAACACTGAAAATTCATACTAGGATGAGACAGGTAAATTAATATGTAGTAAAAAAGATTTTTCACCAGAATTTTTTACTAGGTTACCTGAAATTTCCATTTAAGAGACTGATATTTCAGTCTTAATCCACAAACTTAAGGTGAAGAGAGTTTCTGATATTCTTTTCTCTCATTCCTCTTTATTCTTTTTTTAATTAGACAGTATTTCCTGTAGTGCACCATATTTCTTTATGCAAGACAGTGCATGAAGCTGTTTCTTCTTTTATTCCATTTTAGGAAGAAATAAGGGTATGAGGTGTTGAAGCAGTAGGTGCACTCTAATTGTAGTCATGAATCAACCAATTTAATTTGGGGGGTGAGAATCTGAGCAAAACAACCCAAAGCCCACTAGTTTTCCACCTTTTTGCACTTGCTTTCTCAATGAAATGTCAGGTTTATGATTGACATATTGGAAAGAATGTTTTTAGCTAAAAAGAACCCAGAAGTACTACTTCAGTCCCCTATTTTCTACTCAAAAAATGACTGTCTCTCAACTTTTTGTCATATAAGTAGGTTGCTTCAGACAGAATTTTTCTCCTGCATCCAAAATTAAGCACCTGTGTTTGAATATATGAAATTAAAGGAGGAACTGAAGGTCCTGTACACTGGGATAGCAGTACTAGCAATAGAAGCTAGAGTAGTTGTGCTCCTTTGTGCAGTTCTAATACTGTGCCCAGTCTTGTCAGATCAGTCACTTGTGGGATTGTTAAGGCAGCAGACATAGGCAGCATTTTGCACCCTATGCATGGAATCCAGTACAGACGTGCTTTATGCCACAGAGTTTGGGCCGTAGCAGTGCAACTGTTCCTCTCTTCTTAAAGGAGCATTATCAACTTTTGTAGAGCCAGCAGGGTATGCATTCTCCTGACACTACCATCTGAGCACCAGTATTCCAGGGATGACCTTGGACACAAAACTGCCCAGGCTTACAGAGGTGGCATAAAACAAAAGATAGCATTCCACTGAAATACTTAGCATGTGTTTATAGTTTTCAGATTGTAAGTCCCAGCTTTAAAAACAGAGACTCACTAAAGCTGTCTACAAAAAACTTTATGGAAAACTTAGGTTTAGGGGACCACCCAAGGTTGGTTTTTTTTGCATATCATAAATATTTCAGCGTCAAGGCAACTTCCTGGAATGTACCAGCAGCACAAGATTGCCAACATGAAGTGCTGAAGAGGTGGCAAGAAGATGGTTCTGCTTACAGTTAGTAGAACACATTTTGAGCACGCGCTTAGCTTGAAATTTCCTCATGTCAGTGCCCTGCAGACTATCAGTGGTTCTTAAGGTTACGATATCACCCTAAATCTCACTTTTGGCAAAGGGAGCTTCAAAATGTTTAGCATTTTTGGAGCATATATCACTTGCATTCAAATTTTTTAAGGCTGAGTTTTGGCCGCCAGTGTTTGCGTTATATAGCTGCAAAATAGTCAGTAAGTTACACACAGATTGTAGTTACAAAAGTGACTGTAAGCTGTGATGCTTGAACTTCATTTGAAGTAAACCATCATCTTGAGCATCAATGATATTAAATAATAAATGTATTAAATAATAACATTAAATTGATATAAAGAAATATAATGACAAGGCAAAGCTGTAGAATTAATTCACTACCAAGCACTACCTTGAGATGTTAAGCTAATGCACAACTTGGTACTTCCAGCATGATAAACGTGAGTGAGATTTACTCCTTCTTCCATCCTGTTGCCCACAGTAAGTTGTATCTGACAAACTGTGGGTATTACTCTTTCAGGTTTCAACACAGCCAGTTCCACAGGAGCCCAGCAGAAAAGATTATGAACCATATCAGCCATTTCAGAATTCAACAAGAAACTATGATGAGTCCTTCTTTGAGGACCAAGTGCATCATCGCCCACCTGCAAGCGAATACAACATGCACCTGGGACTAAAGTCAACTGGCAACTATGTCGACTTCTATTCAGCTGCTCGTCCCTATAGTGAACTTAACTATGAAACAAGCCACTATCCAGCCTCTCCCGACTCCTGGGTCTGAGACTTGGGCAGATACAAAAGCTCCAGGAACTGTGCATGTGCATGCATACCACAAGACGTTTTTTTTCCTGCAGATTTAGTTTGTTAAAGCCTGTTCCATAGGAAGGCCCAGATAACCAGAATGGAAGAATTAAAGAGTTTTTTTTTTTAGAAGGCTAAAAGATACAAAAGCTAAACCTGGGAGTAATTAGAAAGAAATATATATACATATATATATTTTACAGTGTGGGGCAACTTTATTGTTGGCCTGTAGAGTCTAAAGTTTGGTGCTGTATATTGAATGTGGCTGAAGGAAGGAGGGAGAACATGGCAGTGGATGTGGGTCAGGAGTTAAGCACAAGTAACTGAGCAGCGTACATACTTTATGGGGAACAGCTTCTCACAGTTTGTTTAATATCCTCATTCATTGTGAATCTAGGCTTCAAGTTGCATTTGGGGTTTCCTCTGTACAGCAAGATGTTTCTTGCCTTTTGTTAATGCATTGTTGTAAAGTATTTGATGTACATTACAGATAAAAAAAAGAAGTGCATTGTGTATATTACACCAATGCCACAGTGTTTCTTCATCTATGGTTCTAAATATTGCTTCAATTTCAAATTTTGAAAGATGTATGAATTTCCAGGTTTTTGTTTTCTTTTCCCCAGTGCGTTTTACCAAAAAAAAAAAAAAAAAAAAAAAAAAAAAAAAAAAAAAAAAAAAAAAACAAAAAAAACCCAAAAAAGCAAGTTT